>CM051378.1:226914-275529 GCA_028015245.1 Cardamine occulta
TAGGCCTCACTTCTCTCACAATTCATGTATTGGTCTGAAATGAAGTTTTTGGTTTGGTTTGTGTAAACTGTCTCAATGATTGAGACAGCTACTTGAATTACAAGAGTGGTAAAAGGTGAAAAAAATCCAAGTATTTTGAGGTATCCATGGGTTTTAAGTTTTATAGCATATCATGATAATTAAGTTTTCAAATTTAAGATTCAAATTCATAGGGATAGATTTACAAGTCACAGCAAGTTTTTAACCAAGTGAAAGTGCTAAGTTCAATTCCAAGCAAGGTGCAGCCGTATGTTTCAAACTAAGGTGAATGCATAAGACAACTTATAACTATGACACTGAAATCATATGTTTTGTTATTAAGCTTTAAATGGTTAACTCGCCATCATCCCCTATGCTAAATGCAACAATCCTAAGCAAATGCAACTACATGACACTCTGTTTTTTGTGAAATCATTTTCTAAAAAATTTCAAATTTTTAAGGGTTTTAGATGCACATAGATGAATGTAAAATTTGAATTAAGAAAACAAAGAAAACATGTCAAATACATCTCTTAGACACTCTCCCAAACTTAAATTACACAGTCCCTTGTGTAATAAAAATTCAAAGGGAAGCCTAAGAGATTAAACACAGAAAACCAAAAAGAGTTATGCAATGGTATATACAAAGGGAAGGTTGTGGTACCTCATTGGTGTGGAGTGAAGTAGGCACCAATGCTGGCTGGTATGCTCTCCTGGGTATAGTGTGGAATGACTGGGGAGGTTCCTTGCATCTACTCAGCTCCCTCGTTGCGACTGAGACCACTCGACCAAGGTTGGTCGAGTGGTGGGAAGTCTCTTGAAGTGCTGGGTCTGACTCGAGTGGACCACTCGACCGGATGGTCGAGTGAAATAAAGAGGATCGGTTAGATGAATAAAGTGGTTGAGATTAAAAGTTGAGATTTTTAGAAAAACCTGCTTCTCCACCTTGGTAGTATGCTTAACTACTTTGAGATTTCAACACTTCTATTCATTTGTCATTTCTAACTTAAAGAGTCATAGCTCAGTTTTGGGATTCTTAGCTTGAAAACAGTCAAATCCTTGGAAATGAAAGCATTGCTTCTTCTTATTCACATCAATAGGTGTTATTGCAGCCTCCATATGTGTCTTCTTTCTAAAACTCCCAAATTCACCAATAGAAATTCTTATGAGATTCAAAGAACTAACAGCGTGGGATAAGTTATAATGCTTGTTTCTTACTTTGACTTGCTTCTCCACCTTGGTAGCATGCTTCAACTACTATGAGTCTTCAACAATTCTATTCACTCTTATTTCTATCTTGAAGGGTCATAAATTCATTTTTGGATTCTCGACTTGAAAATAGTCAAATCCTTGGTAATGAAAGCATTGATTATTCATATTCACATCAATAGGTGTTGTTTCAGACTCCGAGTGTCTCTTCTTGCTATAACTCCCAAATTCACCAATAGAAACTCCTATGAGATTCAAAGAACTAAAAGAACTGTGGGATAAGCTATAATGTTTGTTTCTAACTTTGACTTGCTTCTCCACCTAAATTGCATGCTTCAACTACTTTAAGACTTCAACACTTCTATTCACTCTTATTTCTATCTTGAAGGGTCATAACTTCATTTTTGGGATTCTCAGCTTGAATACGGTTAAATCCTTGGAAATGAAAGCATTGATTCTTCATATTCACATCAATAGGTGTTGTTTCAGCTTCCCACTATGTCTTCTTTCTAAAACTACCAAATTCACGAAAATAAACTCTTGTGAGATTCAAAGAACTAACAGAACTGTGGGATAAGCAATAATGATTGTTTCTTACTTTGACTTCCTTCTCCACCATAATAGCATGCTTCAACTACTTTGAGACTTCAACACTTCTATTCACTCTCATTTCTATCTTGATGGGTAATAACTCTGTTTTTTGGGATTCTCAGCTTGAATATGGTCAAATCCTTAGAAATAAAAGCATTGATTCTTCATATTCACATCAATACGTATTGTTTCAGCTTCCATATGTGTCTTCTTTCTAAAACTACCAAATTCACCAATAGAAACTCGTATAAGATTCAAAGAACTAACAGAACTGTGGGATAAGATATAATATTTATTTTTTAGTTTGACTTGATTCTCCACCTTAGTAGCATGCTTCAACTACTTTGAGACTTCAACACTCCTATTCACTCTCATTTCTATCTTGAAGAGTCATAGCTCCGTTTTTGGGGTTCTCAGCTTGAAAATGGTGAAATCCTTTGAAATGAAAGTATTGATTCTTCATATTCACATCAATAGGTGTTGTTTCAGCTTCCATATGTGTCTTCTTTCTAAAACTCCCAAATTCACCAATAGAAACTCCTATGAGATTCAAAGAACTAACAGAATTGTGGGATAAGCTATAATGTTTATTTCTTACTTTTAGTTGCTTCTCCACCTTAATAGCATGCTTCAACTATTTTGAGACTTCGACACTTCTATTCACTCTCATTTTTATCTTGAAGGGTCCTAACTTCATTTTTGGGATTCTCAGCTTGAATATGGTAAAATCCTTGGAAATAACAGCATTGATTCTTCATATTCACATCAATACGTATTGTTTCAGCTTCCATATGTATCTTCTTTCTAAAACTCCCAAATTCACCAATAGAAACTCGTATGAGATTCAAAGAACTAACAGAACTGTGGGATAAGATATAATGTTTGTTTTTTACTTTGACTTGCTTCTCCACCTTAATAGCATGCTTCAACTACTTTGAGACTTGACACTTCTATTCACTCTCATTTCTATCTTGAAGGGTCATAGTTTTTGGGGTTCTCGACTTTAAAATGGTGAAATCCTTTGAAATGAAAGTATTGATTCTTCATATTCACATCAATAGGTGTTGTTTCAGCTTCCATATGTGTCATCTTTCTAAAACTCCCAAATTCACTAATAGAAACTCCTATGAGATTCAAAGAACTAACAGAATTGTGGGATAAGCTATAATGTTTGTTTCTTACTTTGAGTTGCGTCTCCACCTTAATAGCATGCTTCAACTATTTTGAGACTTTGACACTTCTATTCACTCTCATTTTTATCTTGAAGGGTCCTAACTTCATTTTTGGGATTCTCAGCTTGAATATGGTTAAATCCTTGGAAATAACAGCATTGATTCTTCATATTCACATCAATACGTATTGTTTCAGCTTCCATATGTGTCTTCTTTCTAAAACTCCCAAATTCACCAATAGAAACTCGTATGAGATTCAAAGAACTAACAGAACTGTGGGATAAGATATAATGTTTGTTTTTTACTTTGACTTGCTTCTCCACCTTAGTAGCATGCTTCAACTACTCTGAGACTTCAACACTCCTTTTCACTCTCATTTCTATCTTGAAGAGTCATAGCTCCGTTTTTGGGGTTCTCAGCTTGAAAATGGTGAAATCCTTTGAAATGAAAGTATTGATTCTTCATATTCACATCAATAGGTGTTGTTTCAGCTTCCATATGTGTCTTCTTTCTAAAAGTCCCAAATTCACCAATAGAAACTCCTATGAGATTCAAAGAACTATCAGAATTGTGGGATAAGCTATAATGTTTGTTTCTTACTTTGAGTTGCTTCTCCACCTTAATAGCATGCTTCAACTATTTTGAGACTTCGATACTTCTATTCACTCTCATTTTTATCTTGAAGGGTCATAACTTCATTTTTGGGATTCTCAGCTTGAATATGGTCAAATCCTTGGAAATAACAGCATTGATTCTTCATATTCACATCAATACGTATTGTTTCAGCTTCCATATCTTCTTTCTAAAACTCCCAAATTCACTAATAGAAACTCGTATGAGATTCAAAGAACTAACAGAACTGTGGGATAAGATATAATGTTTGTTTTTTACTTTGACTTGCTTCTCCACCTTAATAGCATGCTTCAACTACTTTGAGACTTCAACACTTTTATTCACTCTCATTTCTATCTTGAAGGGTCATAGCTCCGTTTTTGGGGTTCTCAGCTTTAAATTGGTGAAATCCTTTGAAATGAAAGTATTGATTCTTCATATTCACATCAATAGGTGTTGTTTCAGCTTCCATATGTGTCTTCTTTCTAAAACTCCCAAATTCACCAATAGAAACTCCTATGAGATTCAAAGAACTAACAGAATTGTGGGATAAGCTATAATGTTTGTTTCTTACTTTGAGTTGGTTCTCCACCTTAATAGCATGCTTCAACTATTTTGAGACTTCTACACTTCTATTCACTCTCATTTCTATCTTGAAGGGTCATAACTTCATTTTTGGGATTCTCAGCTTGAATATGGTCAAATCCTTGGAAATAAAAGCATTAATTCTTCATATTCACATCAATAGGTGTTGTTTCAGCTTCCATACGTGTATTCTTTCTAAAACTCCCAAATTTACCAATAGAATCTCCTATGAGATTCAAAGAACTAACAGAATTATGGGATAAACTATTATGTTTTTTCTTACTTTGACTTGCTTCTCCACCTTAAAAGCATGCTGGAGCTTGTTTGAGAGTCCCGCGCTTCTCTTCACTCTCATTTTTATCTTGAAGGGTCCTAACTTCATTTTTGGGATTCTCAGCTTGAATATGGTAAAATCCTTGGAAATAACAGCATTGATTCTTCATATTCACATCAATACGTATTGTTTCAGCTTCCATATGTGTCTTCTTTCTAAAACTCCCAAATTCACCAATAGAAACTCGTATGAGATTCAAAGAACTAACAGAACTGTGGGATAAGATATAATGTTTGTTTTTTACTTTGACTTGCTTCTCCACCTTAATAGCATGCTTCAACTACTTTGAGACCTCAACACTTCTATTCACTCTCATTTCTATCTTGAAGGGTCATAGCTCCGTTTTTGGGGTTCTCAGCTTTAAAATGGTGAAATCCTTTGAAATGAAAGTATTGATTCTTCATATTCACATCAATAGGTGTTGTTTCAGCTTCCATATGTGTCTTCTTTCTAAAACTCCCAAATTCACCAATAGAAACTCCTATGAGATTCAAAGAACTAACAGAATTGTGGGATAAGCTATAATGTTTGTTTCTTACTTTGAGTTGCTTCTCCACCTTAATAGCATGCTTCAACTATTTTGAGACTTCGACACTTCTATTCACTCTCATTTTTATCTTGAAGGGTCATAACTTCATTTTTGAGATTCTCAGCTTGAATATGGTCAAATCCTTGGAAATAAAAGCATTAATTCTTCATATTCACATCAATAGGTGTTGTTTCAGCTTCCATACGTGTATTCTTTCTAAAACTCCCAAATTTACCAATAGAATCTCCTATGAGATTCAAAGAACTAACAGAATTATGGGATAAACTATAATGTTTATTTCTTACTTTGACTTGCTTCTTCACCTTCGTAGCATGCTTCAACTACTTTGAGATTTCAACACTTCTATTCACTCTCATTTCTATCATGAAGGGTCATAACTCCGTTTTTCTGATTCTTAGCTTGAAAATGGTCAAATCCTTGGAAATGAAAGCATTGATTCTTCTTATTCCCATCAATAGGTGTTGTTGCAGCCTCCATATGTGTCTTCTTTCTAAAACTCCCAAATTCACCAATAGAAATTCTCTATGAGATTCAAAGAACTAACAGCACGGTGGGAACAGTTATAATGTTTGTTTCTTACTTTGACTGGCTTCTCCACCTTTGTAGAATGATTCACCTACATTGAGACTTCAACAATTCTATTTACTCTTATTTCTATCTTGAAGGGTCATAAATCCATTTTTTGGATTCTCAACTTGAAAATAGTCAAATCCTTGGTAATGAAAGCATTGATTATTCATATTCACATCAATAGGTGTTGTTTCAGACTCTAGATGTCTTCTTTCTACAACTCATAAATTCACCGATAGAAACTAATATGAGATGCAAAGAAAAAAAAGAACTGTGGGATAAGCTATAATGTTTGTTTCTTTACTTTGACTTGCTTCTCCACCTAAATAGCATGCTTCAACTACTTTGAGACTTCAACACTTCTATTCACTCTCATTTCTATCTTGAAGGGTCATAACTTCATTTTTGGGATTCTCGGCTTGAATATGGTTAAATCCTTTGAAATGAAAGCATTGATTCTTCATATTCACATCAATAGGTGTTGTTTCAGCTTCCCATGTCTTCTTTCTAAAACTCCCAAATTCACGAAAAGAAACTCTTGTGAGATTCAAAGAACTAACAGAACTGTGGGATAAGCTATAATGTTTGTTTCTTACTTTGACTTCCTTCTCCACCTTAATAGCATGCTTCAACACTGACTATTCTCTCTCATTTCTATCTTGATGGGTCATAACTCTTTTTTTGAGATTCTCAGCTTGAATATGGTCAAATCCTTAGAAATAAAAGCATTGATTCTTCATATTCACATCAATACGTATTGTTTCAGCTTCCATAGTGTCTTCTTTCTAAAACTCCCAAATTCACCAATAGAAACTTCGTATAAGATTCAAAGAACTAACAGAACTGTGGGATAAGATATAATGCTTGTTTCTTATTTTGACTTGATTCTCCACCTTAGTAGCATGCTTCAACTACTTTGAGACTTCAACACTCCTATTCACTCTCATTTCTATCTTGAAGAGTCATAGCTCCGTTTTTGGGGTTCTCAGCTTGAAAATGGTGAAATCCTTTGAAATGAAAGTATTGATTCTTCATATTCACATCAATAGGTGTTGTTTCAGCTTCCATATGTGTCTTCTTTCTAAAACTCCCAAATTCACCAATAGAAACTCCTATGAGATTCAAAGAACTAACAGAATTGTGGGATAAGCTATAATGTTTATTTCTTACTTTTAGTTGCTTCTCCACCTTAATAGCATGCTTCAACTATTTTGAGACTTCGACACTTCTATTCACTCTCATTTTTATCTTGAAGGGTCCTAACTTCATTTTTGGGATTCTCAGCTTGAATATGGTAAAATCCTTGGAAATAACAGCATTGACTCTTCATATTCACATCAATAGGTGTTGTCTCCGCTTCAACATGTGTATTCTTTCTAAAACTCCCAAATTCACCAATAGAAACTCGTATGAGATTCAAAGAACTAACAGAACTGTGGGATAAGATATAATGTTTGTTTTTTACTTTGACTTGCTTCTCCACCTTAATAGCATGCTTCAACTACTTTGAGACTTCGACACTTTTATTCACTCTCATTTCTATCTTGAAGGGTCATAGCTCCGTTTTTGGGGTTCTCAGCTTTAAAATGGTGAAATCCTTTGAAATGAAAGTATTGATTCTTCATATTCACATCAATAGGTGTTGTTTCAGCTTCCATATGTGTCTTCTTTCTAAAACTCCCAAATTCACTAATAGAAACTCCTATGAGATTCAAAGAACTAACAGAATTGTGGGATAAGCTATAATGTTTGTTTCTTACTTTGAGTTGCGTCTCCACCTTAATAGCATGCTTCAACTATTTTGAGACTTCGACACTTCTATTCACTCTCATTTTTATCTTGAAGGGTCCTAACTTCATTTTTGGGATTCTCAGCTTGAATATGGTTAAATCCTTAGAAATAACAGCATTGATTCTTCATATTCACATCAATACGTATTGTTTCAGCTTCCATATGTGGCTTCTTTCTAAAACTCCCAAACTCACCAATAGAAACTCGTATGAGATTCAAAGAACTAACAGAACTGTGGGATAAGATATAATGTTTGTTTTTTACTTTGACTTGCTTCTCCACCTTAATAGCATGCTTCAACTACTTTGAGATTTCCACACTTCTATTCACTCTCATTTTTATCTTGAAGGGTCATAACTCCGTTTTTGGTGTTTCTCTGCTTGAAAATAGTCAAATCCTTGGAAATGAAAGCATTGATTCTTCATATTCACAGCAATAGGTGTTGTTTCAGCCTCCATATGTGTCTTCTTTCTAAAACTCCCAAATTCACCAATAGAAACTCCTATGAGATTCAAAGAACTATAGAACGTGGGATAAGATATAATGTTTGTTTTTTACTTTGACTTGCTTCTCCACCTTAGTAGCATGCTTCAACTACTCTGAGACTTCAACACTCCTTTTCACTCTCATTTCTATCTTGAAGAGTCATAGCTCCGTTTTTGGGGTTCTCAGCTTGAAAATGGTGAAATCCTTTGAAATGAAAGTATTGATTCTTCATATTCACATCAATAGGTGTTGTTTCAGCTTCCATATGTGTCTTCTTTCTAAAAGTCCCAAATTCACCAATAGAAACTCCTATGAGATTCAAAGAACTATCAGAATTGTGGGATAAGCTATAATTTTTGTTTCTTACATTGAGTTGCTTCTCCACCTTAATAGCATGCTTCAACTATTTTGAGACTTCGATACTTCCATTCACTCTCATTTTTATCTTGAAGGGTCCTATCTTCATTTTTGGGATTCTCAGCTTGAATATGGTCAAATCGTTGGAAATAACAGCATTGATTCTTCATATTCATATCAGTGGATGTTGTTTCATCCTCCATATGTGTCTTCTTTCTAAAACTCCCAAATTCACCAATAGAAACTCGTATGAGATTCAAAGAACTAACAGAACTGTGGGATAAGATATAATGTTTGTTTTTTACTTTGACTTGCTTCTCCACCTTAATAGCATGCTTCAACTACTTTGAGACTTCAACACTTTTATTCACTCTCATTTCTATCTTGAAGGGTCATAGCTCCGTTTTTGGGGTTCTCAGCTTTAAATTGGTGAAATCCTTTTAAATGAAAGTATTGATTCTTCATATTCACATCAATAGGTGTTGTTTCAGCTTCCATATGAGTCTTCTTTCTAAAACTCCCAAATTCACCAATAGAAACTCCTATGAGATTCAAAGAACTAACAGAATTGTGGGATAAGCTATAATGTTTGTTTCTTACTTTGAGTTGGTTCTCCACCTTAATAGCATGCTTCAACTATTTTGAGACTTCTACACTTCTATTCACTCTCATTTTTATCTTGAAGGGTCATAGCGTCAGTTTTGAGGTTCTCGGCGTGAATATGATCAAGTCCTTGGAAATAAAAGCATTAATTCTTCATATTCACATCAATAGGTGTTGTTTCAGCTTCCATACGTGTATTCTTTCTAAAACTCCCAAATTTACCAATAGAATCTCCTATGAGATTCAAAGAACTAACAGAATTGTGGGATAAGCTATAATGTTTATTTCTTACTTTTAGTTGCTTCTCCACCTTAATAGCATGCTTCAACTATTTTGAGACTTCGACACTTCTATTCACTCTCATTTTTATCTTGAAGGGTCCTAACTTCATTTTTGGGATTCTCAGCTTGAATATGGTAAAATCCTTGGAAATAACAGCATTGATTCTTCATATTCACATCAATACGTATTGTTTCAGCTTCCATATGTGTCTTCTTTCTAAAACTCCCAAATTCACCAATAGAAACTCGTATGAGATTCAAAGAACTAACAGAACTGTGGGATAAGATATAATGTTTGTTTTTTACTTTGACTTGCTTCTCCACCTTAATAGCATGCTTCAACTACTTTGAGACTGCGACACTTCTATTCACTCTCATTTCTATCTTGAAGGGTCATAGCTCCGTTTTTGGGGTTCTCAGCTTTAAAATGGTGAAATCCTTTGAAATGAAAATATTGATTCTTCATATTCACATCAATAGGTGTTGTTTCAGCTTCCATATGTGTCTTCTTTCTAAAACTCCCAAATTCACTAATAGAAACTCCTATGAGATTCAAAGAACTAACAGAATTGTGGGATAAGCTATAATGTTTGTTTCTTACTTTGAGTTGCGTCTCCACCTTAATAGCATGCTTCAACTATTTTGAGACTTCGACACTTCTATTCACTCTCATTTTTATCTTGAAGGGTCCTAACTTCATTTTTGGGATTCTCAGCTTGAATATGGTTAAATCCTTGGAAATAACAGCATTGATTCTTCATATTCACATCAATACATATTGTTTCAGCTTCCATATGTGGCTTCTTTCTAAAACTCCCAAATTCACCAATAGAAACTCGTATGAGATTCAAAGAACTAACAGAACTGTGGGATAAGATATAATGTTTGTTTTTTACTTTGACTTGCTTCTCCACCTTAATAGCATGCTTCAACTACTTTGAGATTTCCACACTTCTATTCACTCTCATTTTTATCTTGAAGGGTCATAACTCCGTTTTTGGTGTTTCTCTGCTTGAAAATAGTCAAATCCTTGGAAATGAAAGCATTGATTCTTCATATTCACAGCAATAGGTGTTGTTTCAGCCTCCATATGTGTCTTCTTTCTAAAACTCCCAAATTCACCAATAGAAACTCGTATGAGATTCAAAGAACTAAAAGAACTGTGGGATAAGATATAATGTTTGTTTTTTACTTTGACTTGCTTCTCCACCTTAGTAGCATGCTTCAACTATTTTGAGACTTCAACACTTCTATTCACTCTTATTTCTATCTTGAAGGGTCATAACTTCATTTTTGGGATTCTCAGCTTGAATACGGTTAAATCCTTGGAAATGAAAGCATTGATTCTTCATATTCACATCAATAGGTGTTGTTTCAGCTTCCCACTATGTCTTCTTTCTAAAACTACCAAATTCACGAAAATAAACTCTTGTGAGATTCTAATAACTAACAGTACTGTGGAATAAACTAGAATGTTTGTTTCTTACTTTGACTTCTTCTCCACCTTAATAGCATGCTTCAACTACTTTGAAACTTCAACACTTCTATTCACTCTCATTTCTATCTTGATGGGTCATAACTCTGTTTTTGGGATTCTCATCTTGAATATAGTCAAATCCTTGGAAATTAAAGCATTGATTCTTCATATTCACATCAATAGGTGTTGATCCAGCTTCCATATGTGTCTTCTTTCTAAAACTCTTAAATTCACCAATAGATTCTCCTATGAGATTCTAAGAACTAAGAGAACTGTGGGATAAGATATAATATTTAATTTTTACTTTGACTTGCTTCTCCACCTTAGTAGCATGCTTCAACTACTTTGAGACTTCAACACTCCTATTCACTCTCATTTCTATCTTGAAGAGTCATAGCTCCGTTTTTGGGGTTCTCAGCTTGAAAATGGTGAAATCCTTTGAAATGAAAGTATTGATTATTCATATTCACATCAATAGGTGTTGTTTCAGCTTCCATATGTGTCTTCTTTCTAAAACTCCCAAATTCACCAATAGAAACTCCTATGAGATTCAAAGAACTATCAGAATTGTGGGATAAGCAATAATTTTTGTTTCTTACATTGAGTTGCTTCTCCACCTTAATAGCATGCTTCAACTATTTTGAGACTTCGATACTTCCATTCACTCTCATTTTTATCTTGAAGGGTCCTATCTTCATTTTTGGGATTCTCAGCTTGAATATGGTCAAATCGTTGGAAATAACAGCATTGATTCTTCATATTCACATCAATACGTATTGTTTCAGCTTCCATATGTGTCTTCTTTCTAAAACTCCTAAATTCACTAATAGACACTCGTATGAGATTCAAAGAACTAACAGAACTGTGGGATAAGATATAATGTTTGTTTTTTACTTTGACTTGCTTCTCCACCTTAATAGCATGCTTCAACTACTTTGAGACTTCAACACTTTTATTCACTCTCATTTCTATCTTGAAGGGTCATAGCTCCGTTTTTGGGGTTCTCAGCTTTAAAATGGTGAAATCCTTTGAAATGAAAGTATTGATTCTTCATATTCACATCAATAGGTGTTGTTTCAGCTTCCATATGTGTCTTCTTTCTAAAACTCCCAAATTCACCAATAGAAACTCCTATGAGATTCAAAGAACTAACAGAATTGTGGGATAAGCTATAATGTTTGTTTCTTACTTTGAGTTGGTTCTCCACCTTAATAGCATGCTTCAACTATTTTGAGACTTCTACACTTCTATTCACTCTCATTTCTATCTTGAAGGGTCATAACTTCATTTTTGGGATTCTCAGCTTGAATATGGTCAAATCCTTGGAAATAAAAGCATTAATTCTTCATATTCACATCAATAGGTGTTGTTTCAGCTTCCATACGTGTATTCTTTCTAAAACTCCCAAATTTACCAATAGAATCTCCTATGAGATTCAAAGAACTAACAGAATTATGGGATAAACTATTATGTTTTTTCTTACTTTGACTTGCTTCTCCACCTTAATAGCATGCTTCAACTACTTTGAGATTTCCACACTTCTATTCACTCTCATTTTTATCTTGAAGGGTCCTAACTTCATTTTTGGGATTCTCAGCTTGAATATGGTAAAATCCTTGGAAATAACAGCATTGATTCTTCATATTCACATCAATACGTATTGTTTCAGCTTCCATATGTGTCTTCTTTCTAAAACTCCAAAATTCACCAATAGAAACTTCGTATGAGATTCAAAGAACTAATATGTGGGATAAGATATAATGTTTGTTTTTTACTTTGACTTGCTTCTCCACCTTAATAGCATGCTTCAACTACTTTGAGACCTCAACACTTCTATTCACTCTCATTTCTATCTTGAAGGGTCATAGCTCCGTTTTTGGGGTTCTTAGATTGGAAATGGTGAAATCCTTTGAAATGAAAGTATTGATTCTTCATATTCACATAAATAGGTGTTGTTTCAGCTTCCATATGTGTCTTCTTTCTAAAACTCCCAAATTCACCAATAGAAACTCCTATGAGATTCAAAGAACTATCAGAATTGTGGGATAAGCTATAATGTTTGTTTCTTACTTTGAGTTGCTTCTCCACCTTAATAGCATGCTTCAACTATTTTGAGACTTCGACACTTCTATTCACTCTCATTTTTATCTTGAAGGGTCATAACTTCATTTTTGAGATTCTCAGCTTGAATATGGTCAAATCCTTGGAAATAAAAGCATTAATTCTTCATATTCACATCAATAGGTGTTGTTTCAGCTTCCATACGTGTATTCTTTCTAAAACTCCCAAATTTACCAATAGAATCTCCTATGAGATTCAAAGAACTAACAGAATTATGGGATAAACTATTATGTTTTTTCTTACTTTGACATGGTTTTCCACTTTGGTAGCATGCTTCAACTACTTTGAAACTTCCACTCTTCGATTCACTCTCATTTCTATCTTGAAGGGTCATAACTCCGTTTTTGGGATTCTCAGCTGGAAAATGGTCAAATTCTTGGAAATGAAAGCATTGATTCTTCATATTCACATCAATAGGTGTTGTTTCAGCCTCCATATGTGTCTTCATTCTACAACTCCCAAATTCACCAATAGAAACTCTTATGAGATTCAAAGAACTAACAGAACTGTGGGATAAGCTATAATGCTTGTTTCTTACTTTGACTTGATTCTCCACCGTTGTAGCATGGTTCAAGTACTTTGAGACTTCAACACTTCTATTCACTCGCATTTCTATCTTGAAGGGTCATAACTCCGTTTTTGGGGTTCTAAGCTTGAAAATGGTCAAATTCTTGGAAATGAAAGCATTGATTCTTAATAGTCACATCAATAGGTGTTGTTTCAGCCTCCATATGTGTCTTCTTTCTAAAACTCCCGAATTCACCAATAGAAACTCCTATGAGCTTCAAAGAACTACATGAACTGTGGGATAAGCTATAATGTTTGTTTCTAACTTTGACTTGCTTCTCCGCCCATGTAGCATGCCTCAACTATTTTGAGAGTTCAACACTTCTATTCACTCTCATTTCTATCTTGAAGGGTCATAACTTCATTTTTGGGATTCTAAGCTTGAAAATGGTTAAATCCTTGGCAATGAAAGCATGGATTCTTCATTTTCAAATCAATAGGTGTTGTTTCAGCTTCCATGTGTCTTCTTTCTAAAACTACCAAATTCACGAAAATAAACTCTTGTGAGATTCAAAGAACTAACAGAACTGTGGGATAAGCAATAATGATTGTTTCTTACTTTGACTTCCTTCTCCACCATAATAGCATGCTTCAACTACTTTGAGACTTCAACACTTCTATTCACTCTCATTTCTTTCTTGAAGGGTCATAGCTCCGTTTTTGGGGTTCTCAGCTTGAAAATGGTGAAATCTTTTGAAATGAAAGTATTGATTCTTCATATTCACATCAATAAGTGTTGTTTCAGCTTCCATGTGTGTCTTCTTTCTAAAACTCCCAAATTCACCAATAGAAACTCGTATGAGATTCAAAGAACTAACAGAACTGTGGGATAAGATATAATGTTTGTTTTTTACTTTGACTTGCTTCTCCACCTTAATAGCATGCTTCAACTACTTTGAGACTTCAACACTTCTATTCACTCTCATTTCTATCTTGAAGGGTCATAGCTCCGTTTTTGGGGTTCTCAGCTTGAAAATGGTGAAATCCTTTGAAATGAAAGTATTGATTCTTCATATTCACATCAATAGATGTTGTTTCAGCTTCCATATGTGTCTTCTTTCTAAAACTCCCAAATTCACCAATAGAAACTCCTATGAGATTCGAAGAACTAACAGAATTGTGGGATAAGCTATAATGTTTATTTCTTACTTTTAGTTGCTTCTCCACCTTAATAGCATGCTTCAACTATTTTGAGACTTCGACACTTCTATTCACTCTCATTTTTATCTTGAAGGGTCCTAACTTCATTTTTGGGATTCTCAGCTTGAATATGGTAAAATCCTTGGAAATAACAGCATTGATTCTTCATATTCACATCAATACGTATTGTTTCAGCTTCCATATGTGTCTTCTTTCTAAAACTCCCAAATTCACCAATAGATACTCGTATGAGATTCAAAGAACTAACAGAACTGTGGGATAAGATATAATGTTTGTTTTTTACTTTGACTTGCTTCTCCACCTTAATAGCATGCTTCAACTACTTTGAGACTTCGACACTTCTATTCACTCTCATTTCTATCTTGAAGGGTCATAGCTCCGTTTTTGGGGTTCTCAGCTTTAAAATGGTGAAATCCTTTGAAATGAAAGTATTGATTCTTCATATTCACATCAATAGGTGTTGTTTCAGCTTCCATATGTGTCTTCTTTCTAAAACTCCCAAATTCACTAATAGAAACTCCTATGAGATTCAAATAACTAACAGAATTGTGGGATAAGCTATAATGTTTGTTTCTTACTTTGACTTCTTCTCCACATTAATAGCAAGCTTCATCTACTTTGAGACTTCAACACTTCTATTCACTCTCATTTCTATCTTGATGGGTCATAACTCTTTTTTTGAGATTCTCAGCTTGAATATGGTCAAATCCTTGGAAATGAAAGCATTGATTCTTCATATTCACATCAATAGGTGTTGTTTCAGCTTCCATCTGTGTCTTCTTTCTAAAACTCCCAAATTTACCAATAGAATCTCCTATGAAATTCAAAGAACTAACAGAATTATAGGATAAACTATTATGTTTTTTCTTACTTTGACTTGCTTCTCCACCTTAATAGCATGCTTCAACTACTTTGAGATTTCCACACTTCTATTCACTCTCATTTTTATCTTGAAGGGTCACAACTCCGTTTTTGGTGTTTCTCTGCTTGAAAATAGTCAAATCCTTGGAAATGAAAGCATTGATTCTTCATATATGCACAGCAATAGGTGTTGTTTCAGCCTCCATATGTGTCTTCTTTCTAAAACTCCCAAATTCACCTATTGAAACTCGTATGAGATTTAAAGAACTAACAGAACTGTGGGATAAGATATAATATTTGTTTCTTACTTTGTCTTTCTTCTCCACCTTAATAGCATGCTTTAACTACTTTGAGACTTCAACACTTCTATTCTCTCTCATATCTATCTTGAAGGGTCATAGCTCAGTTTTTGGGGTTCTCAGCTTGAAAATGGTGAAGTCCTAGGAAATGAAAGCATTGATTCTTCATATTTACATCAATAGGTGTTGTTTTAAACTCCATATGTGTCTTCTTTCTACAACTCACAAATTCACCAATAGAAACTCGTATGAGACTCAAAGAACTAACAGAACTGTGGGATAAGATATAATGTTTATTTTTTACTTTGACTTGCTTCTCCACCTTAATAGCATGCTTCAACTACTTTGAGACTTCAACACTTCTATTCACTCTCATTTCTATCTTGAAGGGTCATAGCTCCGTTTTTGGGGTTCTCAGCTTGAAAATGGTGAAATGCTTTGAGATGAAAGTATTGATTCTTCATATTCACATCAATAAGTGTTGTTTCAGCTTCCATATGTGTCTTCTTTCTAAAACTCCCAAATTCACCAATAGAAACTCGTATGAGATTCAAAGAACTATAAGAACTGTGGGATAAGATTTAATGTTTGTTTTTTACTTTGACTTGCTTCTCCACCTTAATAGCATGCTTCAACTACTTTGAGACTTCAACACTTCTATTCACACTCATTTCTTTCTTGAAGGGTCATAGCTCCGTTTTTGGGGTTCTCAGCTTGAAAATGGTGAAATGCTTTGAAATGAAAGTATTGATTCTTCATATTCACATCAATAAGTGTTGTTTCAGCTTCCATGTGTGTCTTCTTTCTAAAACTCCCAAATTCACCAATAGAAACTCGTATGAGATTCAAAGAACTAACAGAACTGTGGGATAAGATATAATGTTTGTTTTTTACTTTGACTTGCTTCTCCACCTTAATAGCATGCTTCAACTACTTTGAGACTTGAACACTTCTATTCACTCTCATTTCTATCTTGAAGGGTCATAGCTCCGTTTTTGGGGTTCTCAGCTTGAAAATGGTGAAATCCTTTGAAATGAAAGTATTGATTCTTCATATTCACATCAATAGTTGTTATTTCAGCTTCCATATGTGTCTTTTTTCTAAAACTCCCAAATTCACCAATAGAAACTCCTATGAGATTCAAAGAACTATCAGGATTGTGGGATAAGCCATAATGTTTGTTTCTTACTTTGAGTTGCTTCTCCACCTTAATAGCATGCTTTAACTATTTTGAGACTTCGACACTTCTATTCACTCTCATTTTTATCTTGAAGGGTCCTAACTTCATTTTTGGGATTCTCAGCCTTAATATGGTTAAATCCTTGGAAATAACAGCATTGATTCTTCATATTCACATCAATACGTATTGTTTCAGCTTCCATATGTGTCTTCTTTCTAAAAGTCCCAAATTCACTAATAGAAACTCGTATGAGATTCAAAGAACTAACAGAACTGTGGGATAAGATATAATGTTTGTTTTTTACTTTGACTTGCTTCTCCACCTTAATAGCATGCTTCAACTACTTTGAGACTTCAACACTTTTATTTACTCTCATTTCTATCTTGAAGGGTCATAGCTCCGTGTTTGGGGTTCTCCGCTTTAAAGTGGTGAAACCCTTTGAAATGGAGGTATTGTTTCTTCATATTCACATCAATAGGTGTTGTTTCAGCTTCCATATGTGTCTTCTTTCTAAAACTCCCAAATTCACCAATAGAAACTCCTATGAGATTCAGAGAACTAACAGAATTGTGGGATAAGCTATAATGTTTGTTTCTTACTTTGAGTTGGTTCTCCACCTTAATAGCATGCTTCAACTATTTTGAGACTTCTACACTTCTATTCACTCTCATTTCTATCTTGAAGGGTCATAACTTCATTTTTGGGATTCTCAGCTTGAATATGGTCAAATCCTTGGAAATAAAAGCATTAATTCTTCATATTCACATCAATAGGTGTTGTTTCAGCTTCCATACGTGTATTCTTTCTAAAACTTCCAAATTCACCACTAGAAACACCTATGAGATTCAAAGAACTAACAGAATTATGGGATAAACTATTATGTTTTTTCTTACTTTGACTTGCTTCTCCACCTTAATAGCATGCTTCAACTACTTTGAGACTTCAACACTTCTATTCTCTCTCATATCTATCTTGAAGGGTCATAGCTCCATTTTTGGGGTTCTCAGCTTGAAAATGGTGAAGTCCTTGGAAATGAAAGCATTGATTCTTCATATTTACATCAATAGGTGTTGTTTAAAACTCCATATGTGTCTTCTTTCTACAACTCACAAATTCACCAATAGAAACTCGTATGAGATTCAAAGAACTAACAGAACTGTGGGATAAGATATAATGTTTGTTTTTTACTTTGTCTTGCGTCTCCACCTTAACAGCATGCTTCAACTACTTTGAAACTTCAACACTTCTATTCACACTCATTTCTTTCTTGAAGGGTCATAGCTCCGTTTTTGGGGTTCTCAGCTTGAAAATGGTGAAATGCTTTGAAATGAAAGTATTGATTCTTCATATTCACATCAATAAGTGTTGTTTCAGCTTCCATATGTGTCTTCTTTCTAAAACTCCCAAATTCACCAATAGAAACTCGTATGAGATTTAAAGAACTAACAGAACTGTGGGATAAGATATAATGTTTGTTTTTTACTTTGACTTGCTTCTCCACCTTAATAGCATGCTTCAACTACTTTGAGATTTCCAGACTTCTATTCACTCTCATTTTTATCTTGAAGGGTCATAACTCCGTTTTTGGTGTTTCTCTGCTTGAAAATAGTCAAATCCTTGGAAATGAAAGCATTGATTCTTCATATTCACAGCAATAGGTGTTGTTTCAGCCTCCATATGTGTCTTCTTTCTAAAACTCCCAAATTCACCAATTGAAACTCGTATGAGATTTAAAGAACTAACAGAACTGTGGGATAAGATATAATATTTGTTTTTTACTTTGTCTTTCTTCTCCACCTTAATAGCATGCTTTAACTACTTTGAGACTTCAACACTTCTATTCTCTCTCATATCTATCTTGAAGGGTCATAGCTCAGTTTTTGGGGTTCTCAGCTTGAAAATGGTGAAGTCCTAGGAAATGAAAGCATTGATTCTTCATATTTACATCAATAGGTGTTGTTTTAAACTCCATATGTGTCTTCTTTCTACAACTCACAAATTCACCAATAGAAACTCGTATGAGACTCAAAGAACTAACAGAACTGTGGGATAAGATATAATGTTTGTTTTTTACTTTGACTTGCTTCTCCACCTTAATAGCATGCTTCAACTACTTTGAGACTTCAACACTTCTATTCACTCTCATTTCTATCTTGAAGGGTCATAGCTCCGTTTTTGGGGTTCTCAGCTTGAAAATGGTGAAATGCTTTGAAATGAAAGTATTGATTCTTCATATTCACATCAATAAGTGTTGTTTCAGCTTCCATATGTGTCTTCTTTCTAAAACTCCCAAATTCACCAATAGAAACGCGTGTGAGTTTCAAAGAACTAGCGGAACTGTGGGGTAAGATGCAATGTTTGTTTTTTACTTTGACTTCCTTCTCCACCTTAATAGCATGCTTCAACTACTTTGAGACTTCAAACTTCTATTCACACTCATTTCTATTCTTGAAGGGTCATAGCTCCGTTTTTGGGGTTCTCAGCTTGAAAATGGTGAAATCCTTTGAAATAAAGTATTGATTCTTCATATTCACAGCAATAAGTGTTGGGTCAGCTTCCATGTGTGTCTGCTTTCTAAAACGCCCAAATTCACCAATAGAAACTTCGTATGAGATTCAAAGAACTAACAGAATGTGGGATAAGATATAATGTTTGTTTTTTTACTTTGACTTGCTTCTCCACCTTAATAGCATGCTTCAACTACTTTGAGACTTGAACACTTCTATTCACTCTCATTTCTATCTTGAAGGGTCATAGCTCCGTTTTTGGGGTTCTCAGCTTGAAAATGGTGAAATCCTTTGAAATGAAAGTATTGATTCTTCATATTCACATCAATAGTTGTTATTTCAGCTTCCATATGTGTCTTTTTTCTAAAACTCCCAAATTCACCAATAGAAACTCCTATGAGATTCAAAGAACTATCAGAATTGTGGGATAAGCTATAATGTTTGTTTCTTACTTTGAGTTGCTTCTCCACCTTAATAGCATGCTTTAACTATTTTGAGACTTCGACACTTCTATTCACTCTCATTTTTATCTTGAAGGGTCCTAACTTCATTTTTGGGATTCTCAGCCTTAATATGGTTAAATCCTTGGAAATAACAGCATTGATTCTTCATATTCACATCAATACGTATTGTTTCAGCTTCCATATGTGTCTTCTTTCTAAAAGTCCCAAATTCACTAATAGAAACTCGTATGAGATTCAAAGAACTAACAGAACTGTGGGATAAGATATAATGTTTGTTTTTTACTTTGACTTGCTTCTCCACCTTAATAGCATGCTTCAACTACTTTGAGACTTCAACACTTTTATTTACTCTCATTTCTATCTTGAAGGGTCATAGCTCCGTTTTTGGGGTTCTCAGCTTTAAATTGGTGAAATCCTTTGAAATGAAGGTATTGATTCTTCATATTCACATCAATAGGTGTTGTTTCAGCTTCCATATGTGTCTTCTTTCTAAAACTCCCAAATTCACCAATAGAAACTCCTATGAGATTCAGAGAACTAACAGAATTGTGGGATAAGCTATAATGTTTGTTTCTTACTTTGAGTTGGTTCTCCACCTTAATAGCATGCTTCAACTATTTTGAGACTTCTACACTTCTATTCACTCTCATTTCTATCTTGAAGGGTCATAACTTCATTTTTGGGATTCTCAGCTTGAATATGGTCAAATCCTTGGAAATAAAAGCATTAATTCTTCATATTCACATCAATAGGTGTTGTTTCAGCTTCCATACGTGTATTCTTTCTAAAACTCCCAAATTTACCAATAGAATCTCCTATGAGATTCAAAGAACTAACAGAATTATGGGATAAACTATTATGTTTTTTCTTACTTTGACTTGCTTCTCCACCTTAATAGCATGCTTCAACTACTTTGACACTTCAACACTTCTATTCTCTCTCATATCTATCTTGAAGGGTCATAGCTCCATTTTTGGGGTTCTCAGCTTGAAAATGGTGAAGTCCTTGGAAATGAAAGCATTGATTCTTCATATTTACATCAATAGGTGTTGTTTAAAACTCCATATGTGTCTTCTTTCTACAACTCACAAATTCACCAATAGAAACTCGTATGAGATTCAAAGAACTAACAGAACTGTGGGATAAGATATAATGTTTGTTTTTTACTTTGTCTTGCGTCTCCACCTTAACAGCATGCTTCAACTACTTTGAAACTTCAACACTTCTATTCACACTCATTTCTTTCTTGAAGGGTCATAGCTACGTTTTTGGGGTTCTCAGCTTGAAAATGGTGAAATGCTTTGAAATGAAAGTATTGATTCTTCATATTCACATCAATAAGTGTTGTTTCAGCTTCCATATGTGTCTTCTTTCTAAAACTCCCAAATTCACCAATAGAAACTCGTATGAGATTTAAAGAACTAACAGAACTGTGGGATAAGATATAATGTTTGTTTTTTACTTTGACTTGCTTCTCCACCTTAATAGTTTGCTTCAACTACTTTGAGATTTCCAGACTTCTATTCACTCTCATTTTTATCTTGAAGGGTCATAACTCCGTTTTTGGTGTTTCTCTGCTTGAAAATAGTCAAATCCTTGGAAATGAAAGCAATGATTCTTCATATTCACAGCAATAGGTGTTGTTTCAGCCTCCATATGTGTCTTCTTTCTAAAACTCCCAAATTCACCAATTGAAACTCGTATGAGATTTAAAGAACTAACAGAACTGTGGGATAAGATATAATATTTGTTTCTTACTTTGTCTTTCTTCTCCACCTTAATAGCATGCTTTAACTACTTTGAGACTTCAACACTTCTATTCTCTCTCATATCTATCTTGAAGGGTCATAGCTCAGTTTTTGGGGTTCTCAGCTTGAAAATGGTGAAGTCCTAGGAAATGAAAGCATTGATTCTTCATATTTACATCAATAGGTGTTGTTTTAAACTCCATATGTGTCTTCTTTCTACAACTCACAAATTCACCAATAGAAACTCGTATGAGACTCAAAGAACTAACAGAACTGTGGGATAAGATATAATGTTTATTTTTTACTTTGACTTGCTTCTCCACCTTAATAGCATGCTTCAACTACTTTGAGACTTCAACACTTCTATTCACTCTCATTTCTATCTTGAAGGGTCATAGCGCCGTTTTTGGGGTTCTCGGCTTGAAAATGGTGAAATCCTTTGAGAATGAAAGTATTGATTCTTCATATTCACATCAATAAGTGTTGTTTCAGCTTCCATATGTGTCTTCTTTCTAAAACTCCCAAATTCACCAATAGAAACTCGTATGAGATTCCAAGCACTATAAGAACTGTGGGATCAGCTATAACGTTTGTTTCCAACCTTGAATTGCTTCTCCACCTCAATTGCATGCTTCCACTACTTTAAGACTTCAACAATTCTATTCCACTCATTTCTTTCTTGAAGGGTCATAGCTCCGTTTTTGGGGTTCTCGGCTTGAAAATGGTGAAATCCTTTGAAATAAAAGTATTGATTCTTCATATTCACATCAATAAGTGTTGTTTCAGCTTCCATGTGTCTTCTTTCTAAAACTCCCAAATTCACCAATAGAAACTCGTATGAGATTCAAAGAACTAACAGAACTGTGGGATAAGATATAATGTTTGTTTTTTACTTTGACTTGCTTCTCCACCTTAATAGCATGCTTCAACTACTTTGAGACTTGAACACTTCTATTCACTCTCATTTCTATCTTGAAGGGTCATAGCTCCGTTTTTGGGGTTCTCAGCTTGAAAATGGTGAAATCCTTTGAAATGAAAGTATTGATTCTTCATATTCACATCAATAGTTGTTATTTCAGCTTCCATATGTGTCTTTTTTCTAAAACTCCCAAATTCACCAATAGAAACTCCTATGAGATTCAAAGAACTATCAGAATTGTGGGATAAGCTATAATGTTTGTTTCTTACTTTGAGTTGCTTGTCCACCTTAATAGCATGCTTTAACTATTTTGAGACTTCGACACTTCTATTCACTCTCATTTTTATCTTGAAGGGTCCTAACTTCATTTTTGGGATTCTCAGCTTGAATATGGTTAAATCCTTGGAAATAACAGCATTGATTCTTCATATTCACATCAATACGTATTGTTTCAGCTTCCATATGTGTCTTCTTTCTAAAACTCCCAAATTCACTAATAGAAACTCGTATGAGAATCAAAGAACTAACAAAACTGTGGGATAAGATATAATGTTTGTTTTTTACTTTGACTTGCTTCTCCACCTTAATAGCATGCTTCAACTACTTTGAGACTTCAACACTTTTATTTACTCTCATTTCTATCTTGAAGGGTCATAGCTCCGTTTTTGGGGTTCTCAGCTTTAAATTGGTGAAATCCTTTGAAATGAAAGTATTGATTCTTCATATTCACATCAATAGGTGTTGTTTCAGCTTCCATATGTGTCTTCTTTCTAAAACTCCCAAATTCCCCAATAGAAACTCCTATGAGATTCAAAGAACTAACAGAATTGTGGGATAAGCTATAATGTTTGTTTCTTACTTTGAGTTGGTTCTCCACCTTAATAGCATGCTTCAACTATTTTGAGACTTCTACACTTCTATTCACTCTCATTTCTATCTTGAAGGGTCATAACTTCATTTTTGGGATTCTCAGCTTGAATATGGTCAAATCTTTGGAAATAAAAGCATTAATTCTTCATATTCACATCAATAGGTGTTGTTTCAGCTTCCATACGTGTATTCTTTCTAAAACTCCCAAATTTACCAATAGAATCTCCTATGAGATTCAAAGAACTAACAGAATTATGGGATAAACTATTATGTTTGTTTCTTACTTTGACTTCTTCTCCACCTTAATAGCATGCTTCAACTACTTTGAGACTTCAACACTTCTATTCTCTCTCATTTCTATCTTGAAGGGTCATAGCTCCATTTATGGGGTTCACAGCTTGAAAATGGTCAAGTCCTTGGAAATGAAAGCATTGATTCTTCATATTTACCTCAATAGGTGTTGTTTAAAACTCCATATGTGTCTTCTTTCTAAAACTCCCAAATTCACCAATAGAAACTCGTATGAGATTCAAAGAACTAACAGAAGCTGTGGGATAAGATATAATGTTTGTTTTTTACTTTGACTTGCTTCTCCACCTTAATAGCATGCTTCAACCACTTTGAGACTTCAACACTTCTTTTCACTTTCATTTCTTTCTTGAAGGGTCATAGCTCCGTTTTTGGGGTTCTCAGCTTGAAAATGGTGAAATGCTTTGAAATGAAAGTATTGATTCTTCATATTCACATCAATAAGTGTTGTTTCAGCTTCCATATGTGTCTTCTTTCTAAAACTCCCAAATTCACCAATAGAAACTCGTATGAGATTTAAAGAACTAACAGAACTGTGGGATAAGATATAATGTTTGTTTTTTACTTTGACTTGCTTCTCCACCTTAATAGCATGCTTCAACTACTTTGAGACTTCAACACTTCTATTCACTCTCATTTCTATCTTGAAGGGTCATAGCTCCATTTTTGGGGTTCTCAGCTTGAAAATGGTGAAATCCTTTGAAATGAAAGTATTGATTCTTCATATTCACATCAATAGGTGTTGTTTCAGCTTCCATATGTGTCTTCTTTCTAAAACTCCCAAATTCACCAATAGAAACTCCTATGAGATTCAAAGAACTAACAGAATTGTGGGATAAGCTATAATGTTTGTTTCTTACTTTGAGTTGCTTCTCCACCTTAATAGCATGCTTCAACTATTTTGAGACTTCGACACTTCTATTCACTCTCATTTCTATCTTGAAGGGTCATAACTTCCTTTTTGAGATTCTCAGCTTGAATATGGTCAAATCCTTGGAAATAAAAGCATTAATTCTTCATATTCACATCAATAGGAGTTGTTTTAGCTTCCATACGTGTATTCTTTCTAAAACTCCCAAATTCACCAATAAAACCTCCTATGAGATTCTAAGAACTAACATAACTGTGGGATAAACTATAATGTTTTTTTTTTACTTTGACTTGCTTCTCCACCTTTGTAGGATGCTTCAACTACTTTGAGACTACAACACTTCTATTCACTATCATTTCTATCTTGAAGGGTCATAACTCCGTTTTTGGGATTCTCAGCTTAAAAATGGTCAAATCCTTGGAAATGAAACCATTGATTCTTCATATTCACATCAATAGGTGTTGTTTAAGCCTCCATATGTGTCTTCTTTCTAAAACTCCCAAATTCACCAATAGAAACTCGTATGAGATTCAAAGAACTAACAGAACTGTGGGATAAGATATAATGTTTGTTTTTTACTTTGTCTTGCGTCTCCACCTTAACAGCATGCTTCAACCACTTTGAGACTTCAACACTTCTTTTCACTTTCATTTCTTTCTTGAAGGGTCATAGCTCCGTTTTTGGGGTTCTCAGCTTGAAAATGGTGAAGTGCTTGGCTATGAAAGTATTGATGCTTCATATTCACATCAATAAGTGTTGTTTCAGCTTCCATATGTGTCTTCTTTCTAAAACTCCCAAATTCACCAATAGAAACTCCGGTGAGATTTAAAGAACTAACAGATCTGTGGGATAAGATATAATGTTTGTTTTTTACTTTGACTTGCTTCTCCACCTTAATAGCATGCTTCAACTACTTTGAGACTTCAACACTTCTATTCACTCTCATTTCTATCTTGAAGGGTCATAGCTCCATTTTTGGGGTTCTCAGCTTGAAAATGGTGAAATCCTTTGAAATGAAAGTATTGATTCTTCATATTCACATCAATAGGTGTTGTTTCAGCTTCCATATGTGTCTTCTTTCTAAAACTCCCAAATTCACCAATAGAAACTCCTATGAGATTCAAAGAACTAACAGAATTGTGGGATAAGCTATAATGTTTGTTTCTTACTTTGAGTTGCTTCTCCACCTTAATAGCATGCTTCAACTATTTTGATACTTCAACACTTCTATTCACTCTCATTTCTATCTTGATGGGTCATAACTCTGTTTTTGAGATTCTCAGCTTGAATATGGTCAAATCCTTGGAAATGAAAGCATTGATTCTTCATATTCACATCAATAGGTGTTGTTTCAGCTTCCATATGTGTCTTCTTTCTAAAACTCCCAAATTCACCAATAGAAACTCCTATGAGATTCTAAGAACTAACAGAACTGTGGGATAAACTATAATGTTTGTTTTTTACTTTGACTTCTTCTCCACCTTAATAGCATGCTTCAACTACTTTGAGACTTCAACACTTCTATTCACTCTCATTTCTATCTTGATGGGTCATAACTCTATTTTTGAGATTCTCAGCTTGAAAATGGTGAAGTCCATGGAAATGAAAGCATTGATTCTTCATATTCACATCAATAGGTGTTGTTTCAGCTTCAATATGTGTATTCTTTCTAAAACTCCCAAATTTACCAATAGAAACTCCGTATGAGATTCAAAGAACTAACAGAACTGTGGGACAAGATATAATGTTTGTTTCTTACTTTGTCTTGCTTCTCCACCTTAATAGCATGCTTCAACTACTTTGAGACTTTAAACTTCTATTCTCATTTCTATCTTGAAGGGTCATAGCTCCATTTTTGGGGGTTCTCAGCTTGAAAATGGTGAAGTCCTTTGGAAATGAAAGCATTGATTCTTCATATTTACATCAATAGGTGTTGTTTCAACTTCCATATGTGTCTTCTTTCTAAAACTCCCAAATTCACCAATAGAAACTTCGTATGAGATTCAAAGAACTAAGAGACTGTGGGATAAGCTATAATGTTTGTTTCTTACTTTGATTTGCTTCTACACCTTAATAGCATGCTTTAACTACTTTGAGACTTCAACACTTCTATTCTCTCTCATATCTATCTTGAAGGATCATAGCTCCGTTTTTGGGGTTCTCAGCTTGAAAATGGTGAAGTCCTTGGAAATGAAAGCATTGATTCTTCATATTTACATCAATAGGTGTTGTTTCAAACTCCATATGTGTCTTGTTTCTACAACTCACAAATTCACCAATAGAAACTCGTATGAGACTCAAAGAACTAACAGAACTGTGGTATAAGATATAATGTTTGTTTTTTACTTTGACTTGCTTCTCCACCTTAATAGCATGCTTCAACTACTTTGAGACTTCAACAGTTCTATTCACTCTCATTTCTATCTTAAAGGGTCATAGCTCCGTTTTTGGGGTTCTCAGCTTGAAAATGGTGAAATGCTTTGAGATGAAAGAATTGATTCTTCATATTCACATCAATAAGTGTTGTTTCAGCTTCCATATGTGTCTTCTTTCTAAAACTCCCAAATTCACCAATAGAAACTCGTATGAGATTCAAAGAACTATCAGAACTGTGGGATAAGATATAATGTTTGTTTTTTACTTTGACTTGTTTCTCCACCATAATAGCATGCTTCAACTACTTTGAGACTTCAACACTTCTATTCACTCTCATTTCTTTCTTGAAGGGTCATAGCTCCGTTTTTGGGGTTCTCAGCTTTAAAATGGTGAAATCCTTTGAAATGAAAGTATTGATTCTTCATATTCACATCAATAGGTGTTGTTTCAGCTTCCATATGTGTCTTCTTTCTAAAACTCCCAAATTCACCAATAGAAACTCCTATGAGATTCAAAGAACTAACAGAATTGTGGGATAAGCTATAATGTTTGTTTCTTACTTTGAGTTGGTTCTCCACCTTAATAGCATGCTTCAACTATTTTGAGACTTCTACACTTCTATTCACTCTCATTTCTATCTTGAAGGGTCATAACTTCATTTTTGGGATTCTCAGCTTGAATATGGTCAAATCCTTGGAAATAAAAGCATTAATTCTTCATATTCACATCAATAGGTGTTGTTTCAGCTTCCATATGTGTCTTCTTTCTAAAACTTCCAAATTCACCAATAGAAACTCGTATGAGATTTAAAAAACTAACAGAATTATGGGATAAGATATAATGTTTGTTTCTTACTTTGACTTGCTTCTCCACCTTAATAGCATGCTTCAACTACTTTGAGACTTCAACACTTCTATTCACTCTCATTTCTATCTTGAAGGGTCATAGCTCCGTTTTTGGGGTTCTCAGCTTGAAAATGGTGAAATCCTTTGAAATAAAAGTATTGATTCTTCATATTCACATCAATAGGTGTTGTTTCAGCTTCCATATGTGTCTTCTTTCTAAAACTCCCAAATTCACCAATAGAAACTCCTATGAGATTCAAAGAACTAACAGAACTGTGGGATAAGATATAATGTTTGTTTTTTACTTTGACTTGCTTCTCCACCTTAATAGCATGCTTCAACTACTTTGAGACTTCAACACTCCTATTCACTCTCATTTCTATCTTGAAGGGTCATAGCTCCGTTTTTGGGGTTCTCAGCTTGAAAATGGTGAAATCCTTTGAAATGAAAGTATTGATTCTTCATATTCACATCAATAGGTGTTGTTTCAGCTTCCATATGTGTCTTCTTTCTAAAACTCCCAAATTCACCAATAGAAACTCGTATGAGATTCAAAGAACTATCAGAACTGTGGGATAAGATATAATGTTTGTTTTTTACTTTGACTTGCTTCTCCACCATAATAGCATGCTTCAACTACTTTGAGACTTCGACACTTCAATTCACTCTCATTTCTTTCTTGAAGGGTCATAGCTCCGTTTTTGGGGTTCTCAGCTTGAAAATGGTGAAATGCTTTGAAATGAAAGTATTGATTCTTCATATTCACATCAATAAGTGTTGTTTCAGCTTCCATATGTGTCTTCTTTCTAAAACTCCCAAATTCACCAATAGAAACTCGTATGAGATTCAAAGAACTAACAGAACTGTGGGATAAGATATAATGTTTGTTTTTTACTTTGACTTGCTTCTCCACCTTAATAGCATGCTTCAACTACTTTGAGACTTCAACACTTCTATTTACTCTCATTTCTATCTTGAAGGGTCATAGCTCCATTTTTGGGGTTCTCAGCTTGAAAATGGTGAAATCCTTTGAAATGAAAGTATTGATTCTTCATATTCACATCAATAGGTGTTGTTTCAGCTTCCATATGTGTCTTCTTTCTAAAACTCCCAAATTCACCAATAGAAACTCCTATGAGATTCAAAGAACTATTAGAATTGTGGGATAAGCTATAATGTTTGTTTCTTACTTTGAGTTGCTTCTCCACCTTAATAGCATGCTTCAACTATTTTGAGACTTCAACACTTCTATTCACTCTCATTTTTATCTTGAAGGGTCCTAACTTCATTTTTGGGATTCTCAGCTTGAATATGGTTAAATCCTTGGAAATAACAGCATTGATTCTTCATATTCACATCAATACGTATTGTTTCAGCTTCCATATGTGTCTTCTTTCTAAAACTCCCAAATTCACCAATAGAAACTCGTATGAGATTCAAAGAACTAACAGAACTGTGGGATAAGATATAATGTTTGTTTTTTACTTTGACTTGCTTCTCCACCTTAATAGCATGCTTCAACTACTTTGAGACTTCAACACTTCTATTCACTCTCATTTCTATCTTGAAGGGTCATAGCTCCGTTTTTGGGGTTCTCAGCTTGAAAATGGTGAAATCCTTTGAAATGAAAGTATTGATTCTTCATATTCACATCAATAGGTGTTGTTTCAGCTTCCATATGTGTCTTCTTTCTAAAACTCCCAAATTCACCAATAGAAACTCCTATGAGATTCAAAGAACTAACAGAACTGTGGGATAAGATATAATGTTTGTTTTTTACTTTGACTTGCTTCTCCACCTTAATAGCATGCTTCAACTACTTTGAGACTTCAACACTTCTATTCACTCTCATTTCTATCTTGAAGGGTCATAGCTCCGTTTTTGGGGTTCTCAGCTTGAAAATGGTGAAATCCTTTGAAATGAAAGTATTGATTCTTCATATTCACATCAATAGGTGTTGTTTCAGCTTCCATATGTGTCTTCTTTCTAAAACTCCCAAATTCACCAATAGAAACTCCTATGAGATTCAAAGAACTATCAGAATTGTGGGATAAGCTATAATGTTTGTTTCTTACTTTGAGTTGCTTCTCCACCTTAATAGCATGCTTCAACTATTTTGAGACTTCAACACTTCTATTCACTCTCATTTTTATCTTGAAGGGTCCTAACATCATTTTTGGGATTCTCAGCTTGAATATGGTTAAATCCTTGGAAATAACAGCATTGATTCTTCATATTCACATCAATACGTATTGTTTCAGCTTCCATATGTGTCTTTTTTCTAAAACTCCCAAATTCACCAATAGAAACTCGTATGAGATTCAAAGAACTAACAGAACTGTGGGATAAGATATAATGTTTGTTTTTTACTTTGACTTGCTTCTCCACCTTAGTAGCATGCTTCAACTACTCTGAGACTTCAACACTCCTTTTCACTCTCATTTCTATCTTGAAGAGTCATAGCTCCGTTTTTGGGGTTCTCAGCTTTAAAATGGTGAAATCCTTTGAAATGAAAGTATTGATTCTTCATATTCACATCAATAGGTGTTGTTTCAGCTTCCATATGTGTCTTCTTTCTAAAAGTCCCAAATTCACCAATAGAAACTCCTATGAGATTCAAAGAACTATCAGAATTGTGGGATAAGCTATAATTTTTGTTTCTTACTTTGAGTTGCTTCTCCACCTTAATAGCATGCTTCAACTATTTTGAGACTTCGATACTTCTATTCACTCTCATTTTTATCTTGAAGGGTCATAACTTCATTTTTGGGATTCTCAGCTTGAATATGGTCAAATCCTTGGAAATAACAGCATTGATTCTTCATATTCACATCAATACGTATTGTTTCAGCTTCCATATGTGTCTTCTTTCTAAAACTCCCAAATTCACTAATAGAAACTCGTATGAGATTCAAAGAACTAACAGAACTGTGGGATAAGATATAATGTTTGTTTTTTACTTTGACTTGCTTCTCCACCTTAATAGCATGCTTCAACTACTTTGAGACTTCAACACTTCTATTTACTCTCATTTCTATCTTGAAGGGTCATAGCTCCATTTTTTGGGTTCTCAGCTTGAAAATGGTGAAATCCTTTGAAATGAAAGTATTGATTCTTCATATTCACATCAATAGGTGTTGTTTCAGCTTCCATATGTGTCTTCTTTCTAAAACTCCCAAATTCACCAATAGAAACTCCTATGAGATTCAAAGAATATTAGAATTGTGGGATAAGCTATAATGTTTGTTTCTTACTTTGAGTTGCTTCTCCACCTTAATAGCATGCTTCAACTATTTTGAGACTTCAACACTTCTATTCACTCTCATTTTTATCTTGAAAGGTCATAACTTCATTTTTGGGATTCTCAGCTTGAATATGGTCAAATCCTTGGAAATAACAGCATTGATTCTTCATATTCACATCAATAGGTGTTTCAGCTTCCATATGTGTCTCCTTTCTAAAACTCCCAAATTCACCAATAGAAACTCCTATGGGATTCAAAGAACTATATGAACTGTGGGATAAGATATAATGTTTGTTTTTTACTTTGACTTGCTTCTCCACCTTAATAGCATGCTTCAACTACTTTGAGACTTCAACACTTTTATTCACTCTCATTTCTATCTTGAAGGGTCATAGCTCCGTTTTTGGGGTTCTCAGCTTTAAAATGGTGAAATCCTTTGAAATGAAAGTATTGATTCTTCATATTCACATCAATAGGTGTTGTTTCAGCTTCCATATGTGTCTTCTTTCTAAAACTCCCAAATTCACCAATAGAAACTCCTATGAGATTCAAAGAACTAACAGAATTGTGGGATAAGCTATAATGTTTGTTTCTTACTTTGAGTTGGTTCTCCACCTTAATAGCATGCTTCAACTATTTTGAGACTTCTACACTTCTATTCACTCTCATTTCTATCTTGAAGGGTCATAACTTCATTTTTGGGATTCTCAGCTTGAATATGGTCAAATCCTTGGAAATAAAAGCATTAATTCTTCATATTCACATCAATAGGTGTTGTTTCAGCTTCCATACGTGTATTCTTTCTAAAACTTCCAAATTCACCAATAGAAACTCGTATGAGATTTAAAAAACTAACAGAATTATGGGATAAGATATAATGTTTGTTTCTTACTTTGACTTGCTTCTCCACCTTAATAGCATGCTTCAACTACTTTGAGACTTCAACACTTCTATTCACTCTCATTTCTATCTTGAAGGGTCATAGCTCCGTTTTTGGGGTTCTCAGCTTGAAAATGGTGAAATCCTTTGAAATGAAAGTATTGATTCTTCATATTCACATCAATAGGTGTTGTTTCAGCTTCCATATGTGTCTTCTTTCTAAAACTCCCAAATTCACCAATAGAAACTCCTATGAGATTCAAAGAACTAACAGAACTGTGGGATAAGATATAATGTTTGTTTCTTACTTTGAGTTGGTTCTCCACCTTAATAGCATGCTTCAACTATTTTGAGACTTCGACACTTCTATTCACTCTCATTTCTATCTTGAAGGGTCATAGCTCCGTTTTTGGGGTTCTCAGCTTGAAAATGGTGAAATCCTTTGAAATGAAAGTATTGATTCTTCATATTCACATCAATAGGTGTTGTTTCAGCTTCCATATGTGTCTTCTTTCTAAAACTCCCAAATTCACCAATAGAAACTCGTATGAGATTCAAAGAACTATCAGAACTGTGGGATAAGATATAATGTTTGTTTTTTACTTTGACTTGCTTCTCCACCATAATAGCATGCTTCAACTACTTTGAGACTTGACACTTCTATTCACTATCATTTCTATCTTGAAGGGTCATAGCTCCGTTTTTGGGGTTCTCAGCTTGAAAATGGTGAAATGCTTTGAAATGAAAGTATTGATTCTTCATATTCACATCAATAAGTGTTGTTTCAGCTTCCATATGTGTCTTCTTTCTAAAACTCCCAAATTCACCAATAGAAACTCGTATGAGATTCAAAGAACTAACAGAACTGTGGGATAAGATATAATGTTTGTTTTTTACTTTGACTTGCTTCTCCACCTTAATAGCATGCTTCAACTACTTTGAGACTTCAACACTTCTATTCACTCTCATTTCTATCTTGAAGGGTCATAGCTCCATTTTTGGGGTTCTCAGCTTGAAAATGGTGAAATCCTTTGAAATGAAAGTATTGATTCTTCATATTCACATCAATAGGTGTTGTTTCAGCTTCCATATGTGTCTTCTTTCTAAAACTCCCAAATTCACCAATAGAAACTCCTATGAGATTCAAAGAACTAACAGAATTGTGGGATAAGCTATAATGTTTGTTTCTTACTTTGAGTTGCTTCTCCACCTTAATAGCATGCTTCAACTATTTTGAGACTTCAACACTTCTATTCACTCTCATTTTTATCTTGAAGGGTCCTAACTTCATTTTTGGGATTCTCAGCTTGAATATGGTTAAATCCTTGGAAATAACAGCATTGATTCTTCATATTCACATCAATACGTATTGTTTCAGCTTCCATATGTGTCTTCTTTCTAAAACTCCCAAATTCACCAATAGAAACTCGTATGAGATTCAAAGAACTAACAGAACTGTGGGATAAGATATAATGTTTGTTTTTTACTTTGACTTGCTTCTCCACCTTAATAGCATGCTTCAACTACTTTGAGACTTCAACACTTCTATTCACTCTCATTTCTTTCTTGAAGGGTCATAGCTCCGTTTTTGGGGTTCTCAGCTTGAAAATGGTGAAATCTTTTGAAATGAAAGTATTGATTCTTCATATTCACATCAATAAGTGTTGTTTCAGCTTCCATGTGTGTCTTCTTTCTAAAACTCCCAAATTCACCAATAGAAACTCGTATGAGATTCAAAGAACTAACAGAACTGTGGGATAAGATATAATGTTTGTTTTTTACTTTGACTTGCTTCTCCACCTTAATAGCATGCTTCAACTACTTTGAGACTTCAACACTTCTATTCACTCTCATTTCTATCTTGAAGGGTCATAGCTCCGTTTTTGGGGTTCTCAGCTTGAAAATGGTGAAATCCTTTGAAATGAAAGTATTGATTCTTCATATTCACATCAATAGGTGTTGTTTCAGCTTCCATATGTGTCTTCTTTCTAAAACTCCCAAATTCACCAATAGAAACTCCTATGAGATTCAAAGAACTAACAGAATTGTGGGATAAGCTATAATGTTTGTTTCTTACTTTGAGTTGCTTCTCCACCTTAATAGCATGCTTCAACTATTTTGAGACTTCGACACTTCTATTCACTCTCATTTTTATCTTGAAGGGTCCTAACTTCATTTTTGGGATTCTCGGCTTGAATATGGTGAAATCCTTGGAAATAAGAGCATTGATGCTTCATATTCACATCAATAGGTGTTGTTTCAGCTTCCATATGTGTCTTCTTTCTAAAACTCCCAAATTCACCAATAGAAACTTGTATGAGATTCAAAGAACTATCAGAAATGTGGGATAAGATATAATGTTTGTTTCTTTTACTTTGACTTGCTTCTCCACCTTAATAGCATGCTTCAACTACTTTGAGACTTCAACACTTCTATTCACACTCATTTCTTTCTTGAAGGGTCATAGCTCCGTTTTTGGGGTTCTCCGCTTGAAAATGGTGAAATTCTTTGAAATGAAAGTATTGATTCTTCATATTCACATCAATAAGTGTTGTTTCAGCGTGCATATGTGTCTTCTTTCTAAAACTCCCAAATTCACCAATAGAAACTTCGTATGAGATTCAAGAGAACTAACAGAACTGTGGGATAAGATATAATGTTTGTTTTTTACTTTGACTTGCTTCTCCACCTTAATAGCATGCTTCAACTACTTTGAGACTTCAACACTTCTATTCACTCTCATTTCTATCTTGAAGGGTCATAGCTCCGTTTTTGGGGTTCTCAGCTTGAAAATGGTGAAATCCTTTGAAATGAAAGTATTGATTCTTCATATTCACATCAATAGGTGTTGTTTCAGCTTCCATATGTGTCTTCTTTCTAAAACTCCCAAATTCACCAATAGAAACTCCTATGAGATTCAAAGAACTATCAGAATTGTGGGATAAGCTATAATGTTTGTTTCTTACTTTGAGTTGCTTCTCCACCTTAATAGCATGCTTCAACTATTTTGAGACTTCAACACTTCTGTTCACTCTCATTTTTATCTTGAAGGGTCCTAACTTCATTTTTGGGATTCTCAGCTTGAATATGGTTAAATCCTTGGAAATAACAGCATTGATTCTTCATATTCACATCAATAGGTGTTGTTTGAGCTTCCATATGTGTCTTCTTTCTAAAACTCCCAAATTCACCAATAGAAACTTCGTATGAGATTCAAAGAACTAACAGAACTGTGGGATAAGATATAATGTTTGTTTTTTACTTTGACTTGCTTCTCCACCTTAGTAGCATGCTTCACTTACTTTGAGACTTCAACACCTCTTTTCACTCTCATTTCTATCTTGAAGGGTCATAGCTCCGTTTTTGGGGTTCTCGGCTTGAAAATGGTGAAATCCTTTGAAATGAAAGTATTGATTCTTCGTATTCACATCAATAGGTGTTGTTTCAGCCTCCATATGTGTCTTCTTTCTACAACTCCCAAATTCACCAATAGAAACTCCTATGAGATTCAAAGAACTAATAGAACTGTGGCATAAGCTATAATGTTTGTTTCTTACTTTGAGTTGCTTCTCCACCTTAATAGCATGCTTCAACTATTTTGAGACTTCGACACTTCTATTCACTCTCATTTTTATCTTGAAGGGTCATAACTTCATTTTTGGGATTCTCAGCTAGAATATGGTCAAATCCTTGGAAATAAAAGCATTGATTCTTCATATTCACATCAATACGTATTGTTTCAGCTTCCATATGTGTCTTCTTTCTAAAACTCCCAAATTCACCAATAGAAACTGGTATGAGATTCAAAGAACTAACAGAACAGTGGGATAAGATATAATGTTTGTTTTTTACTTTGACTTGCTTCTCCACCTTAGTAGCATGTTTCAACTACTTTGAGACTTCAACACTTCTATTCACTCTCATTTCTATCTTGAAGGGTCATAGCTCCATTTTTGGGGTTCTCAGCTTGAAAATGGTGAAATCCTTTGAAATGAAAGTATTGATTCTTCATATTCACATCAATAGGTGTTGTTTCAGCTTCCATATGTGTCTTCTTTCTAAAACTCCCAAATTCACCAATAGAAACTCCTATGAGATTCAAAGAACTAACAGAATTGTGGGATAAGCTATAATGTTTGTTTCTTACTTTGAGTTGCGTCTCCACCTTAATAGCATGCTTCAACTATTTTGAGACTTCGACACTTCTACTCACTCTCATTTTTTATCTTGAAGGGTCATAACTTCATTTTTGGGATTCTCGGCTTGAATATGGTGAAATCCTTGGAAATAAAGCATTGATTCTGCATATTCACATCAATACGTGTTGTTTCAGCTTCCATATGTGTCTTCTTTCTAAAACTCCCAAATTCACCAATAGAAACTTCGTATGAGATTCAAAGAACTAACAGAACTGTGGGATAAGATATAATGTTTGTTTTTTACTTTGACTTGCTTCTCCACCTTAATAGCATGCTTCAACTACTTTGAGACTTCAACACTTCTATTCACTCTCATTTCTATCTTGAAGGGTCATAGCTCCGTTTTTGGGGTTCTCAGCTTGAAAATGGTGAAATCCTTTGAAATGAAAGTATTGATTCTTCATATTCACATCAATAGGTGTTGTTTCAGCTTCCATATGTGTCTTCTTTCTAAAACTCCCAAATTCACCAATAGAAACTCCTATGAGATTCAAAGAACTAACAGAATTGTGGGATAAACTATAATGTTTGTTTCTTACTTTGAGTTGGTTCTCCACCTTAATAGCATGCTTCAACTATTTTGAGACTTTGACACTTCTATTCACTCTCATTTCTATCTTGAAGGGTCATAACTTCATTTTTGGGATTCTCAGCTTGAATATGGTCAAATCCTTGGAAATAAAAGCATTGATTCTTCATATTCACATCAATAGGTGTTGTTTCAGCTTCCATATGTGTCTTCTTTCTAAAACTCCCAAATTCACCAATAGAAACTCCTATGAGATTCAAAGAACTATCAGAATTGTGGGATAAGATATAATGTTTGTTTCTTACTTTGACTTGCTTCTCCACCTTAATAGCATGCTTCAACTACTTTGAGACTTCAACACTTCTATTCACTCTCATTTCTATCTTGAAGGGTCATAGCTCCGTTTTTGGGGTTCTCAGCTTGAAAATGGTGAAATCCTTTGAAATGAAAGTATTGATTCTTCATATTCACATCAATAGGTGTTGTTTCAGCTTCCATATGTGTCTTCTTTCTAAAACTCCCAAATTCACCAATAGAAACTCCTATGAGATTCAAAGAACTAACAGAACTGTGGGATAAGATATAATGTTTGTTTTTTACTTTGACTTGCTTCTCCACCTTAATAGCATGCTTCAACTACTTTGAGACTTCAACACTTCTATTCACACTCATTTCTTTCTTGAAGGGTCATAGCTCCGTTTTTGGGGTTCTCAGCTTGAAAATGGTGAAATGCTTTGAAATGAAAGTATTGATTCTTCATATTCACATCAATAAGTGTTGTTTCAGCTTCCATGTGTGTCTTCTTTCTAAAACTCCCAAATTCACCAATAGAAACTCGTATGAGATTCAAAGAACTAACAGAACTGTGGGATAAGATATAATGTTTGTTTTTTACTTTGACTTGCTTCTCCACCTTAATAGCATGCTTCAACTACTTTGAGACTTCAATTACTATTCACTCTCATTCCTATCTTGACGGGTCACAGCTCCGTTTTTGGGGTTCTCAGCTTGAAAATGGTGAAATCCTTTGAAATGAAAGTATTGATTCTTCATATTCACATCAATAGGTGTTGTTTCAGCTTCCATATGTGTCTTCTTTCTAAAACTCCCAAATTCACCAATAGAAACTCCTATGAGATTCAAAGAACTATCAGAATTGTGGGATAAGCTATAATGTTTGTTTCTTACTTTGGCGTTCTCCACCTTAATAGCATGCTTCAACTATTTTGAGACTTCAACACTTCTATTCACTCTCATTTTTATCTTGAAGGGTCCTAACATCATTTTTGGGATTCTCAGCTTGAATATGGTTAAATCCTTGTCAATGATAACATTGATTCTTCATATTCACATCAATAGGTGTTGTTTCAGCTTCCATATGTGTCTTCTTTCTAAAACTCCCAAATTCACCAATAGAAACTCGTATGAGATTCAAAGAACTAACAGAACTGTGGGATAAGATATAATGTTTGTTTTTTACTTTGACTTGCTTCTCCACCTTAGTAGCATGCTTCAACTACTTTGAGACTTCAACACTTCTATTCACTCTCATTTCTATCTTGAAGGGTCATAGCTCCGTTTTTGGGGTTCTCAGCTTGAAAATGGTGAAATCCTTTGAAATGAAAGTATTGATTCTTCATATTCACATCAATAGGTGTTGTTTCAGCTTCCATATGTGTCTTCTTTCTAAAACTCCCAAATTCACCAATAGAAACTCCTATGAGATTCAAAGAACTATCAGAATTGTGGGATAAGCTATAATGTTTGTTTCTTACTTTGAGTTGCTTCTCCACCTTAATAGCATGCTTCAACTATTTTGAGACTTCGACACTTCTATTCACTCTCATTTTTATCTTGAAGGGTCATAACTTCATTTTTGGGATTCTCAGCTTGAATATGGTCAAATCCTTGGAAATAAAAGCATTGATTCTTCATATTCACATCAATACGTATTGTTTCAGCTTCCATATGTGTCTTCTTTCTAAAACTCCCAAATTCACCAATAGAAACTCGTATGAGATTCAAAGAACTAACAGAACTGTGGGATAAGATATAATGTTTGTTTTTTACTTTGACTTGCTTCTCCACCTTAATAGCATGCTTCAACTACTTTGAGACTTCAACACTTCTATTCACTCTCATTTCTATCTTGAAGGGTCATAGCTCCATTTTTGGGGTTCTCAGCTTGAAAATGGTGAAATCCTTTGAAATGAAAGTATTGATTCTTCATATTCACATCAATAGGTGTTGTTTCAGCTTCCATATGTGTCTTCTTTCTAAAACTCCAAAATTCAACAATAGAAACTCCTATGAGATTCAAAGAACTAACAGAATTGTGGGATAAGCTATAATGTTTGTTTCTTACTTTGAGTTGCTTCTCCACCTTAATAGCATGCTTCAACTATTTTGAGACTTCGACACTTCTATTCACTCTCATTTTTATCTTGAAGGGTCATAACTCTGTTTTTGGGATTTTCAGCTTTAATATGGTCAAATCCTTGGAATATAAAGCATTGATTCTTCATATTCACATCAATAGGTGTTGTTTCAGCTTCCATATGTGTCTTCTTTCTAAAACTCCCAAATTCACCAATAAAACTCCTATGAGATTCAACGAACTAACAGAACTGTGGGATAAGATATATTGTTTGTTTTTTACTTTGACTTGCTTCTCCACCTTAATAGCATGCCTCCACTACTTTGGGACTTCAACACTTCTTTTTACTCTCATTTCTCTCTTGCAGGGTCTTAGCTCCGTTTTTGGGGTTCTCAGCTTGAAAATGGTGAAATCCTTTGAAATGAAAGTATTGATTCTTCATATTCACATCAATAGGTGTTGTTTCAGCTTCCATATGTGTCTTCTTTCTAAAACTCCCAAATTCACCAATAGAAACTCCTATGAGATTCAAAGAACTAACAGAATTGTGGGATAAGCTATAATGTTTGTTTCTTACTTTGAGTTGGTTCTCCACCTTAATAGCATGCTTCAACTACTTTGAGACTTCAACACTTCTATTCACTCTCATTTCTATCTTGATGGGTCATAACTCTGTTTTTGGGATTCTCAGCTTGAATATAGTCAAATCCTTGGAAATTAAAGCATTGATTCTTCATATTCACATCAACAGGTGTTGATCCAGCTTCCATATGTGTCTTCTTTCTAAAACTCTCAAATTCACCAATAGAAACTCGTATGAGATTTAAAAAACTAACAGAACTGTGGGATAAGATATAATGTTTGTTTCTTACTTTGACTTGCTTCTCCACCTTAATAGCATGCTTCAACTACTTTGAGACTTCAACACTTCTATTCACTCTCATTTCTATCTTGAAGGGTCATAGCTCCGTTTTTGGGGTTCTCAGCTTGAAAATGGTGAAATCCTTTGAAATGAAAGTATTGATTCTTCATATTCACATCAATAGGTGTTGTTTCAGCTTCCATATGTGTCTTCTTTCTAAAACTCCCAAATTCACCAATAGAAACTCCTATGAGATTCAAAGAACTAACAGAACTGTGGGATAAGATATAATGTTTGTTTTTTACTTTGACTTGCTTCTCCACCATAATAGCATGCTTCAACTACTTTGAGACTTCGACACTTCTATTCACTCTCATTTCTTTCTTGAAGGGTCATAGCTCCGTTTTTGGGGTTCTCAGCTTGAAAATGGTGAAATCCTTTGAAATGAAAGTATTGATTCTTCATATTCACATCAATAGGTGTTGTTTCAGCTTCCATATGTGTCTTCTTTCTAAAACTCCCAAATTCACCAATAGAAACTCGTATGAGATTCAAAGAACTATCAGAACTGTGGGATAAGATATAATGTTTGTTTTTTACTTTGACTTGCTTCTCCACCATAATAGCATGCTTCAACTACTTTGAGACTTGACTTCTATTCACTCTCATTTCTATCTTGAAGGGTCATAGCTCCGTTTTTGGGGTTCTCAGCTTGAAAATGGTGAAATCCTTTGAAATGAAAGTATTGATTCTTCATATGCACATCAATAAGTCTTGAATCAGCTTACATATGTGTCTTCTTCCTAACACTCCCAAATTCACCAATAGAAACTGGTATGAGATTTAAAGAATTAACAGATTGTGGGATAAGATATAATGTTTGTTTTTTACTTTGACTTGCTTCTCCACCTTAATAGCATGCTTCAACTACTTTAAGACTTCAACACTTCTATTCACTCTCATTTCTATCTTAAAGGGTCATAGCTCCATTTTTGGGGTTCTCAGCTTGAAAATGGTGAAATCCTTTGAAATGAAAGTATTGATTCTTCATATTCACATCAATAGGTGTTGTTTCAGCTTTTATATGTGTCTTCTTTCTAAAACTCCCAAATTCACCAATAGAAACTCCTATGAGATTCAAAGAACTAACAGAACTGTGGGATAAGCTATAATGTTTGTTTCTTACTTTGACTTCTTCTCCACCTTAATAGCATGCTTCAACTACTTTGAGACTTCCACACTTCTATTCACTCTCATTTCTATCTTGAAGGGTCATTACTCCATTTTTGGGATTCTCAGCTGGAAAATGGTCAAATTCTTGGAAATGAAAGCATTGATTCTTCATATTCACATCAATAGGTGTTGTTTCAGCCTCCATATGTGTCTTCTTGCTACAACTCCCAAATTCACCAGAAGAAGCTCCTATGAGATTCAAAGAACTAACAAAACTGTAGGCTAAGCTATAATGTTTTTTTCTTACTTTGAGTTGCTTCTCCACCTTAATAGCATGCTTCAACTACTTTGAGACTTCAACACTTCTATTCGCTCTCATTTCTTTCTTGAAGGGTCATAGCTCCGTTTTTGGGGTTCTCAGCTTGAATATGGTCAAATCCTTGAAAATAAAGTATTGATTCTTCATATTCACATCAATAAGTGTTGTTTCAGCTTCCATGTGTCTTCTTTCTAAAACTCCCAAATTCACCAATAGAAACTTCGTATGAGATTCAAAGAACTAAGAACTGTGGGATAAGATATAATGTTTGTTTTTTACTTTGACTTGCTTCTCCACCTTAGTAGCATGCTTCAACTACTTTGAGACTTTAACACTTCTATTCACTCGCATTTCTATCTTGAAGGGTCATAGCTCCGTTTTTTGGGTTCTCGGCTCTAAAATTGTGCAATCCTTTGAAATGGAAGTATTTATTCTTCATATTTACATCAATAGGTGTTGTTTTAGCCTCCATATGTGTCTTCTTGCTAAAACTCCCAAATTCACCAATAGAAACTCCTATGAGATTCAAAGAACTATCAGAATTGTGGGATAAGCTATAATGTTTGTTTCTTACTTTGAGTTGCTTCTCCACCTTAATAGCATGCTTCAACTATTTTGAGACATTGACACTTCTATTCACTCTCATTTTTATCTTGAAGGGTCATAACTTCATTTTTGGGATTCTCAGCTTGAATATGGTCAAATCCTTGGAAATAAAAGCATTGATTCTTCATATTCACATCAATACGTATTGTTTCAGCTTCCATATGTGTCTTCTTTCTAAAACTCCCAAATTCACCAATAGAAACTCGTATGAGATTCAAAGAACTAACAGAACTGTGGGATAAGATATAATGTTTGTTTTTTACTTTGACTTGCTTCTCCACCTTAGTAGCATGCTTCAACTACTTTGAGACTTCAACACTTCTATTCACTCTCATTTCTATCTTGAAGGGTCATAGCTCCGTTTTTGGGGTTCTCAGCTTGAAAATGGTGAAATCCTTTGAAATGAAAGTATTGATTCTTCATATTCACATCAATAGGTGTTGTTTCAGCTTCCATATGTGTCTTCTTTCTAAAACTCCCAAATTCACCAATAGAAACTCCTATGAGATTCAAAGAACTAACAGAATTGTGGGATAAACTATAATGTTTGTTTCTTACTTTGAGTTGCTTCTCCACCTTAATAGCATGCTTCAACTATTTTGAGACATTGACACTTCTATTCACTCTCATTTTTATCTTGAAGGGTCATAACTTCATTTTTGGGATTCTCAGCTTGAATAATGGTGAAATCCTTGGAAATAAAGCATTGATTCTTCATATTCACATCAATACGTGTATTGTTTCAGCTTCCATATGTGTCTTCTTTCTAAAACTCCCAAATTCACCAATAGAAACTTCGTATGAGATTCAAAGAACTAACAGAACTGTGGGATAAGATATAATGTTTGTTTTTTACTTTGACTTGCTTCTCCACCTTAATAGCATGCTTCTTACTTTGAGACTTCAACACTTCTATTCCTCTCATTTCTATCTTAAAGGGTCATAGCTCCATTTTTGGGGTTCTCAGCTTGAAAATGGTGAAATCCTTTGAAATGAAAGTATTGATTCTTCATATTCACATCAATAGGTGTTGTTTCAGCTTCCATATGTGTCTTCTTTCTAAAACTCCAAAATTCACCAATAGAAACTCCTATGTGATTCAAAGAACTAACAGAATTGTGGTATAAGCTATAATGTTTGTTTCTTACTTTGAGTTGCTTCTCCACCTTAATAGCATGCTTCAACTATTTTGAGACTTCGACACTTCTATTCACTCTCATTTTTATCTTGAAGGGTCATAACTCTGTTTATGGGATTTTCAGCTTTAATATGGTCAAATCCTTGGAATATAAAGCATTGATTCTTCATATTCACATCAATAGGTGTTGTTTCAGCTTCCATATGTGTCTCCTTTCTAAAACTCCCAAATTCACAAATAGATTCTCCTATGAGATTCTAATAACTAACAGTACTGTGGAATAAACTAGAATGTTTGTTTCTTACTTTGACTTCTTCTCCACCTTAATAGCATGCTTCAACTACTTTGAAACTTCAACCTTTATATTCATTCTCATTTCTATCTTGAAGGGTCATAGCTCCGTTTTTGGGGTTCTCAGCTTGAAAATGGTGAAATCCTTTGAAATGAAAGTATTGATTCTTCATATTCACATCAATAGGTGTTGTTTCAGCTTCCATATGTGTCTTCTTTCTAAAACTCCCAAATTCACCATTAGAAACTCCTATGAGATTCAAATAACTATCAGAATTGTGGGATAAGCTATAATGTTTGTTTCTTACTTTGAGTTGGTTCTCCACCTTAATAGCATGCTTCAACTATTTTGAGACTTTGACACTTCTATTCACTCTCATTTCTATCTTGAAGGGTCATAACTTCATTTTGGGGTTCTCAGCTTGAATATGGTCAAATCCTTGGAATAGAAAGCATTGATTCTTCATATTCACATCAATAGCTGTTGTTTGAGCTTCCATATGTGTCTCCTTTGTAAAACTCCCAAATTCACGAATAGAAACTTCGTATGAGATTCAAAGAACTAACAGAATTGTGGGATAAGATATAATGTTTGTTTTTTACTTTGACTTGCTTCTCCACCTTAATAGCATGCTTCAACTACTTTGAGACTTCAACACTTCTATTCACTCTCATTTCTATCTTGAAGGGTCATAGCTCTCGTTTTTGAGGTTCTCAGCTTTAAAATGGTGAAATCCTTTGAAATGAAAGTATTGATTCTTCATATTCACATCAATAGGTGTTGTTTCAGCTTCCATATGTGTCTTCTTTCTAAAACTCCCAAATTCACCAATAGAAACTCCTATGAGATTCAAAGAACTATATGAACTGTGGGATAAGCTATAATGCTTGTTTCTTACTTTGACTTGCTTCTCCACCTTAATAGCATGCTTCAACTACTTTGAGACTTCAACACTTCTATTCACTCTCATTTCTATCTTGAAGGGTCATAGCTCCGTTTTTGGGGTTCTCAGCTTGAAAATGGTGAAATCCTTTGAAATGAAAGTATTGATTCTTCATATTCACATCAATAGGTGTTGTTTCAGCTTCCATATGTGTCTTCTTTCTAAAACTCCCAAATTCACCAATAGAAACTCCTATGAGATTCAAAGAGTTAACAGAATTGTGGGATAAGCTATAATGTTTGTTTCTTACTTTGAGTTGCGTCTCCACCTTAATAGCATGCTTCAACTATTTTGAGACTTTACAACTATTCACTCTCATTTCTATCTTGAAGGGTCATAACTTCATTTTTGAGGTTCTCAGCTTTAAAATGGTGAAATCCTTTGAAATGAAAGTATTGATTCTTCATATTCACATCAATAGGTGTTGTTTCAGCTTCCATATGTGTCTTCTTTCTAAAACTCCCAAATTCACCAATAGAAACTCCTATGAGATTCAAAGAACTATCAGAATTGTGGGATAAGCTATAATGTTTGTTTCTTACTTTGACTTGCTTCTCCACCTTAATAGCATGCTTCAACTACTTTGAGATTTCCACACTTCTATTCACTCTCATTTTTATCTAGAAGGGTCATAACTCCGTTTTTGGTGTTTCTCTGCTTGAAAATAGTCAAATCCTTGGAAATGAAAGCATTGATTCTTCATATTCACAGCAATAGGTGTTGTTTCAGCCTCCATATGTGTCTTCTTTCTAAAACTCCCAAATTCACCAATAGAAACTCGTATGAGATTTAAAAAACTAACAGAACTGTGGGATAAGATATAATGTTTGTTTCTTACTTTGACTTGCTTCTCCACCTTAATAGCATGCTTCAACTACTTTGAGACTTCAACACTTCTATTCACTCTCATTTCTATCTTGAAGGGTCATAGCTCCGTTTTTGGGGTTCTCAGCTTGAAAATGGTGAAATCCTTTGAAATGAAAGTATTGATTCTTCATATTCACATCAATAGGTGTTGTTTCAGCTTCCATATGTGTCTTCTTTCTAAAACTCCCAAATTCACCAATAGAACCTCCTATGAGCTTCAAAGAACTATGAGCTTGTGGGATAAGATATAATGTTTGTTTTTTACTTTGACTTGCTTCTCCACCTTAATAGCATGCTTCAACTACTTTGAGACTTCAACACTTCTATTCACTCTCATTTCTATCTTGAAGGGTCATAGCTCCGTTTTTGGGGTTCTCAGCTTGAAAATGGTGAAATCCTTTGAAATGAAAGTATTGATTCTTCATATTCACATCAATAGGTGTTGTTTCAGCTTCCATATGTGTCTTCTTTCTAAAACTCCCAAATTCACCAATAGAAACTCCTATGAGATTCAAAGAACTATCAGAATTGTGGGATAAGCTATAATGTTTGTTTCTTACTTTGAGTTGCTTCTCCACCTTAATAGCATGCTTCAACTATTTTGAGACTTCAACACTTCTATTCACTCTCATTTTTATCTTGAAGGGTCCTAACTTCATTTTTGGGGTTCTCGGCTTGAATATGGTGAAATCCTTGGAAATAAAGCATTGATTCTTCATATTCACATCAATACGTGTTGTTTCAGCTTCCATATGTGTCTTCTTTCTAAAACTCCCAAATTCACCAATAGAAACTTCGTATGAGATTCAAAGAACTAACAGAATGTGGGATAAGATATAATGTTTGTTGTTTACTTTGACTTGCTTATCCACCTTAGTAGCATGCTTCAACTACTTTGTGACTTCAACACTTCTATTCACTCTCATTTCTATCTTGAAGGGGCCTAGCTCCGTTTTTGGGGTTCTCGTCTTGAAAATGGTGAAATCCTTTGAAATGAAAGTATTGATTCTGTATATTCACATCAATAGGTGTTGTTTCAGCTTCCATATGTGTCTTCTTTCTAAAACTCCCAAATTCACCAATAGAAACTCCTATGAGATTCAAAGAACTAACAGAATTGTGGGATAAGCTATACTGCTTGTCCCTTACTTTGACTTGGTTCTCCACCTTAATAGCATGCTTAACTATTTTGAGACTTCGACACTTCCATTCACTCTCATTTTTATTCTTGAAGGGTCATAACTTCATTTTTGGGATTCTCAGCTTGAATATGGTGAAATCCTTGGAAATAAAGCATTGATTCTTCATATTCACATCAATACGTATGTTGTTTCAGCTTCCATATGTGTCTTCTTTCTAAAACTCCCAAATTCACCAATAGAAACTCGTATGAGATTTAAAAAACTAACAGAACTGTGGGATAAGATATAATGTTTGTTTTTTACTTTGACTTGCTTCTCCACCTTAATAGCATGCTTCAACTACTTTGAGACCTCAACACTTCTATTCACTCTCATTTCTATCTTGAAGGGTCATAGCTCCGTTTTTGGGGTTCTCAGCTTTAAAATGGTGAAATCCTTTGAAATGAATGTATTGATTCTTCATATTCACATCAATAGGTGTTGTTTGAGCTTCCATACGTGTCTTTTTTCTAAAACTCCCAAATTCACCAATAGAAACTCCTATGAGATTCAAAGAACTAACAGAATTGTGGGATAAGCTATAATGTTTGTTTCTTACTTTGAGTTGGTTCTCCACCTTAATAGCATGCTTCAACTACTTTGAGACTTCAACACTTCTATTCACTCTCATTTCTATCTTGATGGGTCATAACTCTGTTTTTGGGATTTTCAGCTTTAATATGGTCAAATCCTTGGAATAGAAAGCATTGATTCTTCATATTCACATCAATAGGTGTTGTTTCAGCTTCCATATGTGTCTTCTTTCTAAAACTCCCAAATTCACCAATAGAAACTCCTATGAGATTCTAAGAACTAACAGAACTATGGGATAAGCTATAATGCTTGTTTCTTACTTTGACTTGCTTCTACACCTTGGTAGCATACTTCAACTACTTTAAGACTTCAACACTTCTATTCACTATCATTTCTATCTTGAAGGGTCATAACTCCGTTATTTGGGATTCTCTGCTTGAAAATAGTCAAATCCTTGGTAATGATAGCGGTGATTCTTCGTATTCACAGCAATAGGTGTTGTTTCAGCCTCCATATGTGTCTTCTTTCTAAAACTCCCAAATTCACCAATAGAAACTCGTATGAGATTTAAAGAACTAACAGGTGTGGGATAAGATATAATGTTTGTTTCTTACTTTGTCTTTCTTCTCCACCTTAATAGCATGCTTCAACTACTTTGAGACTTCAACACTTCTATTCTCTCTCATATCTATCTTGAAGGGTCATAGCTATGTTTTTAGGATTCTTAGCTTGAAAATTGTCAAATCCTTGGAAATGAAAGCTTTGATTCTTCATATTCATATCAATAGGTTTTGTTTCAACTTCCATATGTGTCTTCTTTCTAAAACTCCCAAATTCACCAATAGAAACTTCAGTATGAGATTTTAAAAACTAACAGAACTGTGGGATAAGATATAATGTTTGTTTTTTACTTTGACTTGCTTCTCCACCTTAATAGCATGCTTCAACTACTTTGAGACTTCAACACTTCTATTCACTCTCATTTCTATCTTGAAGGGTCATAGCTCCGTTTTTGGGGTTCTCAGCTTGAAAATGGTGAAATCCTTTGAAATGAAAGTATTGATTCTTCATATTCACATCAATAGGTGTTGTTTCAGCTTCCATATGTGTCTTCTTTCTAAAACTCCCAAATTCACCAATAGAAACTCCTATGAGATTCAAAGAACTAACAGAACTGTGGGATAAGATATAATGTTTGTTTTTTACTTTGTCTTGTGTCTCCACCTTAACAGCATGCTTCAACTACTTTGAGACTTCAACACTTTTATTCACTCTCATTTCTTTCTTGTAGGGTCATAGCTCCGTTTTTGGCGTTCTCAGCTTGAAAATGGTGAAATGCTTTGAAATGAAAGTATTGATTCTTCATATTCACATCAATAAGTGTTGTTTCAGCTTCCATATGTGTCTTCTTTCTAAAACTCCCAAATTCACCAATAGAAACTCCTATGAGATTCAAAGAACTAACAGAATTGTGGGATAAGCTATAATGTTTGTTTCTTACTTTGAGTTGCGTCTCCACCTTAATAGCATGCTTCAACTATTTTGAGACTTCGACACTTCTATTCACTCTCATTTCTATCTTGAAGGGTCATAACTTCATTTTTGAGATTCTCAGCTTGAAAATGGTGAAATCCTTTGGAAATAAAAGTATTGATTCTTCATATTCACATCAATAAGTGTTGTTTGACTTCCATATGTGTCTTCTTTCTAAAACTCCCAAATTCACCAATAGAAACTC
>CM051378.1:275629-327103 GCA_028015245.1 Cardamine occulta
AGTGGATCTCTCATCCGCCTATGTGTCACCCAGCTCACGGATGGATACGAAGCACCGCCGAGGCCCAAGATCATCTCTCGCACCATCCAACTACCAGTTCATTATCGGCGACCGGGAGATCTAGCCTCATCGAAGCCTTCGAACCCGTAGCCGACCTAACTCTACACTATGGACGCATCTCGCTCCACCCACCAACACAGTACATCATCCCCATCCCAGGCCGATCATCATCAGCTAAGGAGAGCACATCTCGGCAAGCATATCTCACATGCCACCGACAATGACGCTACACCGTCCCATCCGCACTTCCTTATCACGCCGCCTACTAAGGTGAGTTTGATCTTCCACCCATCTCTCGATGATGCCGACACTCGCCAAGTACAGAGGTGGATGATCGAGTCAACAAAAAGAAACAACAGCCTCATGCAGAGGATCATGCAAACGCTGGCACGAGGATGTTACCATACCGCCGCAGCAACTGCCACGCCCAGCCTTCAAACTCAACCTCAGTCTCGGGCAGCCATTACACCGAGGGGAAGAGGCGAGCACCTGCTCCACCAGGGTGCTCCATGAACGATTCAGCACGACATCGCGATAACTCAAGTGATATCCCCTTTACCTCTATCATCATTGTACTATCCATGTGTGTTTTATTTTTTTTCTTTGTCGCCAATCTCTAGTCTCTTTTTCACAATCGAGACGTAGCGATGAAAGTCCGGGGAGCGGTTAGTCATTTTATTTTATTTTATATTTTATTGAGTCTTGTTGTCGGGTCATCCAAAGAGTCTTAGATTTTTTTGTGAATCAGGTCCTCTGCTTGGTTTACTTTTATTGAGTCCGCTTGAGTCAAAAGCTTGTTTGGAAATTATGAACTTGATCTATTGGATTTATTTTCGACTAGGGATTACTTGGAGGACTCACAGCTTGGCACAAAGTTCTGTATCGTAAGGCATTGGCGTGATTTAATATTCTCAAAGCTCACGCCAGAAATAGGCCAACCTATGTCATCTCTGACTTTTATTGGACCCTAACCTTGATCTTCAATTTCTTTCTCGGGTCTGATGTTCATTAGGAAAGACCTATTCGAGCCACACAAGACCACGCAACTCTCCACAAAGTATGACACTCTCTCATCCCTTCATTACACCGAGAAAAATAAAGAAAAGAAAAAAAAAGAAATTGGTTAGAAGAAGTTGGCACCTTTTGACCGATTTCGGTAAGATCACTCGTGACTTTTTATTTTCATTAATCTATGTAAGATGACAGTGGGGATTCAAACTTGCTGGTTGTGGAGTTATTAAGGTTAGGGTTATGAACCCCACGGCTAATTCACGTATACATGTCCTAAGGTCCAGTGAAGAAGGTACGAAGTTCAAAAAATTTTCCAACAAGCAAGTGAGTTCCCCTGATTTTCAAACCTCTTCTGTTCTTGATCTTGTTTTGTTTTAAGACAAACAAAGGTCTAAAGTCCGGGAGTTGATATATTAGTATTTTGTCCCATTTTAGCTAGTCTTTTCATATTGTTTTAGCCTTTTCTAGTCTTTTTGTGTCTTTCAGGTATTTTAAGGCTTTGGAGCATGGATTGAAGATGTTGGAAGACATTGAGCAAAAGGAGCAAATTTGAGCCAAAAGACTTATTTTTTCGCCTCGTCGATTTGTTAATCCGCCGGACCCGAGAGCACTGCTCCAATCTATTTGACCTAGGGACGATTTTAATTTATTTTATTTTATTTTTAGAATAAATAGAGGCAAGCCACCTCAGACTTTGGGGCCTGCTTTTCAGACTTCAGTTCCTCGCTCTAGGTTTATTTTGGTTTTCAAGACTCCACCACTTTGTTCTTTCCTTTCGATTGGGATTTATATTATTCAGCTTTTGGATCTCTGTCTTCCACCGTCGATCAATCCATAACTTGTTCGAGAAGTTTTCCTAACTTTACTCTTTCAATAAATCATGAATCCATCTCTTGCTTTGTTGTGTTTGGTTTCTACATGTGAGTAGATCCATAGCTAGGTTAAGGTTTTAACAATGCTGAATTAGGTGTTAATGGCTGAGCAACAAATAGAATAGAATTTATATGTTCGCCAATAGGGTTCAGAATGCCTAGGGTTAGCTAGATCACCCAGCCTATGATTTTTAGGTTAAACTTATTCATGAGAGTGCTCTAGGTTGCTAGAAAAATCATTGGTGAGCAATGGTAGCTCAACCAGAGTTGGATCACTGCATTGATTCAGGAACATATTTGAACCTGTTTGTTAATGCTTATCGCCTTCATTAGATCCAAGCAGAGTTTCGCGGGATTCAGGTTGTAGATAAAGGTGTCGATACATCACGAGAGTGCTTACATTCACTTGTGTTTGAGTTCTAGACCGTAGTTAATTTGCCCAATTGCTCAGCCTTGTCCCTTAATCACCAACTAAATAATTTTGACCTAGTGTTTTTAATTAATTGTTTACACCCCATTGTATTTTATTATTTTGTTGTTCAAAAATACACAAATCTCATTGTCTTAGCTTGAATTAAAATCTATAATTTTAGAAGGTAACCTTGGTCTCTGTGGATTCGACATTATACTATCAAGTAGTGTCTGCACTTGCAAAAAATATTTTGGGTTAAAACTCACACATCAGCTGTTTATCTTTTCTTTTAGGCTCACTTCAGGGCCCATGTTCTTTAGTTCTGAATTTCCTATTTTTTCTGCTTAGGACACTTGTCCATCATGCATCCCCACGCCTTCACGCAGATCTATCTCTTTTAAATTCTGTTTTTTTCTGAGATTTTATCAAACATTTTAATCAAAAACCTTTTCCTTTGTTTTATATGAATCAGTATGTGTCATATTATAGATTCAACTGTGAATTGCTTAGGTGTGTCATATCCTTAGTATAGATCAAGGCTGAAAGTTCAAAGGTTCGTCACACCCTTTGAAAGTTTCTTTCAATCCACCAAACTCGTTTTTCACATCGAAACCCCCCAGATCCACCCTCTAAACCATCAGATCCGAGTTGTTTCACTCAAAACCATCATTTCTACACTTTTGACCTCCAACTCAACTCTTCTAAGTGTCCATCTAGGCAGATCTCATCAATGCTAGTAGGTTTTTCAATCAGAACTTAGAACCGATGAAATTTTGGGATATCGCTTCTAATGGATGCTTTACCACTTACTTCTTGGATGTCTTTGGGAATTGACCGAAAGGTTCTTCACGATGGATTTCTTAACACATACACTTTCAACATCAGAATCAAAATTTCACTTTGCAGCCATCCTTACTAATAAAGTCGAATAATTTCGTGTCTTCAACATTATTGCTTCAACAATTATCTTTGAGAATGAAACGTGAGAAAGGATAGGTATTTGTGCATGTAGTTTGTTTTATAGCACCAGCTCCACTCTAATGATGTACTAGCTGAGTTCACAAAGCTTCTTCAAGACTTTATAGATGTGTTTCCGCCAATCTTCCAACCGGTTACCTCCATTACGTAGATATTCAACAACTGATTGATTTTTTTCTTGATGCCCCCTTCCCAACAAGTCACATTATCGAACGAGTCCCAGCAAACATGGAGAGCATGGGAAACAAGTCAAGAAAGATGGTTTCGCTAATGTGTGTTGATAGTCATGTTATCAACAAGATTACGACATTACTATCGATTTCTATTCCTCATCTTGATGATCTACTTGATCAAATTGGTATTGCATCGTCTTCTAAGTTGGATTTAAAGAGCGGATACCACCAAATTTGTATACGCCCCGGGATGAGGAAAACAGCTAAGACACGAGTAGGTCTGTTTGAATGGATGGTTATGCTTTTTGATTATCTAATGCACCTACCACATTCATAATGAGTAATGAATCAGGCTTTAGGCCCATTTATAGGTAAATTTGTTGTGGGTCTACTTCGACGATATCTTTTGTTTTGAGTTTGACAATAGAGGATCATATTCACCATCTTGGAGGTCCCTCGAAAGTGTTAAGTCCGGATAAATTGTTTGTAACTCTCAAGAAGTGTGAATTTTGTTCTCCAAAAGTACATTTTCTTGTATATACAGCCTCCGCATAAGGTTTGGCAAGAGATCCTAGTAAAGTGTCTGCATTTAATCATGGCCAGAGCTGACAACGCCTATTAAAACAAGGAGTTTTCATGATTCGCATCTTTTTACCGACATTTTGCTCTCATTATCGGGATGCGATGGCATCTATTACCAGCCGCATTCGTGGAGAATTCCTTTACTTGGACAAAGGAAGCTGCATTGGCATTTGCTTTAATCAAAGATAAGCTTAGTTCTGCCCCAGTTTTAGCTCTTCCAAACTTCAATTCGGTGTTTCAATTACATCAGGATGTGTCTAAATCAGGCATCGCGCCTTTAAGTCAAGGAAATCATCATATCGCTTTTTTTTAGTGAGAAATTATCGGGTGCAAGATCATGCTACATCACTTATGTCGGAATTTTACGCTATCATTCAACCAATTAAACATCGAAGACATTATTTGTTTCACAAGGAATTTGTCCTTACATCGACTCATGATGTTTTAAACACCAGGACAACAAGATAAGGTATCTTCCCATCATGCTTCTTGGATTTCTTATTTACAACAATTTACATTTGTTATTACATACTTTGGGATCCTCCAATCGTGTGGCGGATGATTAAGTCATCGCTATTCCAATTTTATGGTGTTACATGGCTCGCTCCTAGATTTAAGACATTTTCCGATTTATACGCAACAGATGTGTTCTTTAGATCCATTTTCAAATGCTACTATAGGTCAATCTAGTGACTACACAATTCATGATGGGTTTTTTTCGAGAACATGGTTATGCATCCCCATCAGAGTCTCCGCTTAAAGTCGATCTCAATTACACAACAAAGGTTATTTTTGTCATGATCGTATCTATCCACCTCGCCTCTAATTTTATTTTTCGCCTTCACGAGATGTTGAACATTTTGTGGAAAGATGCATCGCCCGCCAAAAGTCCAAGGGTCAAGACTCTAATAAGGGACTTTACCTTCCATTTCGCCCTAGTAAACCTTGGACTGATATTAGATCGATTTTATTATGGGTTGCCAAGAACACTAAGAGTTTTGATTATATATTCGCCGGTTGATCGATTTTCTAAAATGGTGCATTTTATTCCATGTAAGTTTTCACGATGCAGTCTGGTTATTCTTTTGCAAGAAGTTTTTTCGCCTTCATGGACTTCCATCCTCAATCATCTCTGATCGTGATTCACATTTTCTTGGTCTTTTAAGCATCATCGGGGAAAATGTTAAATACGAAGTCTTGATATGAGTTCAACCTATCACCCTCAAACGGACGGTCAAACCGAGGTCACAAACAGGTAATTGGGAAATTTACTACATTGTTGGTCATGATTCGATTAAGTCTTGGGATTCCAAGCTGCCACAAGCTGAGTTTGTTTCACAATCACGCTCAAAATCGAGTTCCAGATTTAGCCCTTTTCAAGTCATTTATGGTATGCTTCCTCAAGGACCATGTGACTTTTCCACTCTACCGCATCGCATATGACTTCATGGTGACGCTACCGCTTTTATTGATAATATTGCAGAAGTTTTCGAGACACAAAGGCTCACTTAGAAGCATGAACTTTGAAGTATAAGAATGCAGCAGATTCTCATCGCCGCCGCCTTGTTTATAAAGTGGGTGGTCGATACTTACTAAAGATCGATATCCGCCTGCATATAATAAACTCAAAGCAAAGAAGATTGGTCATTTGAGGTTCTTGAGCGTATCAACGATAATGCATATCGATTTCAACTTCCAAATGGGATCAATACATCCGATGTTTTAATGTCAAGTATTTGTCACGCTTTTGTTTCTGCATATCCAAGTGTCCGATACACAAACTAATCTTTCAAAACCGAGAGACCTGATGCAGTAGTATCTTAACTTCTCTACAAGCAACCTATTTATTTTTTTGTTTTTTTCCTTTTTCCTGTTCTTTTCTATTTTTATTTGAATTCAGTTTTAGATTACTTTCTTTTTAGTTTAGGAATCTCTTTAGGTTATGTCAATGTAAAGACACCGCATTCCTTCTTTTTATAAACAGATTTTGATTGAGTTATAATAAAGAGTTATTGTTCTTAACCTAGTTTTTTAGATTCTTGTGAGTTTTAGAAACAAGAAGTGTTCATGGGATATTCATTGATTGAATCTTACATCTGCCTACGTTTCACATCAAGACAATGCGCCACCTCCCCGACCACCACTGCTTCACAATATCAAAGCTCATTCCTCTGTCGCGATTTATCTCACCGACCTGAAGTTCCTTTGGCATCTTCAAAGTGTGCCCCTTCCAACCAGTGCAATATCTGTAACATTTCAACCCTCTCGCTTCCCCAAGTATTTTCTTTCTTCACCTTCCGTTCTCCTATGTTGCATCTACATCGGTTTAGGGAAAAATACGTAGAACTGGGTTTTAAAGTGGTAGTAGCTAGGTTGTTCCGATGGATTTAATTTCATGTATGCCCTATTGTGGTTCTCTTACCTCCCCCGGTGGGGGTCTATAATACTTACGCAGGATCTATATCAATATCTCTTGTATTATGTTGCGTGTTGAGATCACTTCACTTTTTTTGCAGATGGGACCAAACCCTCTTTTATTGTAACACTACCAGGACATTTGTTCTCCTTTGGAGCGTTGTCTTCCCCAATTACGTACACTAGAGACTAGTGGTTCGACTTTTTAGGAAGCAACTTATTTAAGTTTGTTCTGTTTAAGCAGAGGCGAAAATGTGTTCCACTTCCTGCTAGCATCCGATGATCCCGACAACTCAGCCTCAACATCACTGGAAGCTATATCTCTTCCGCTTTTGGAGACTCAAACATGATCATCACGGTGAACAAGATTTCTTTATCAAAGGTCTGCACGAGTTTGCTCTTTTGGTTGAATCCTTCGAGGTCACCTTTTATCTCAAAAAGCTCTTATTTAGTTCTTTTGTAACATGAAGCATTTTTATGTACCCAACCTTGACTATGGTTGTTGTTTATTGTATTTAGGCTCTTAGTGCTTTGGTGTATTAGGAGCAGTTTTATCAAGAGAACCGATGGGGAGTTTCTCAAAAAATAAAAAGAAATAGGATTTTCTTTATATTATTTATATTTTACTTTTTCTTTAATAGATTGGACCACTAATAACGTGATAGGCGCAGTTTCACTTGAGAAAGCAATGAATATGTCTCTTTCCTCCTTTTCCTTTTTTAATGGGAAAACGACTAGAATAATACTAGATTTAGATTTAATGACTAATTTAGCGTAAGAAAGATTAGGATTAGATTAGTTCATTTTAATCACAAAAATACCCTTTAAGACCATGTGTCGGGAAAAAAATAATTACAGAAATGTCATTACTAATTAACGTTACATCAACATTTTCCAATTTTTTTATAAAAAAATATTTACGACTTTGCCATCTGGAAGGAAAACTCGTGAAATAATTCTTCGGTTCTACGTTATGACAGATTTTTTGGTTTGGTAGATTTTTGTTTACCCAGTAGATTTCTATGTCTTAGTGGTAGTATATTTTTCTAATCATCACAGATATTTAGCACAATCAAGAATTTTTAACTAATTTAAGGATAGAGACAGAGATGTTCTCATTTTCCCATACCGTAATAATTTGAGGTAGATTTAAAATTCTACCGTGAGATTTATTTTGTAGATTTCGCTTTTTACCGCATATTTTTAAATTTAGTTAAGGCAGAGCTTGATTTTGCATTCAAGTGGTCATAGATTGTTTGGAAAATTTTAATTACTTGATTAACATTTTAGTTATCACAAATTTTATTTTTGTTCATTTTAGTTATCGCAGAGTTTTAATTTTTTTTTATTTAAAAGATTTGGCACAATTTCCTTTACCGCAGAGATTAAAGTTACTATAGTGGTATATTTAGTGGCTGCAGACTTAATATCATAGATTTTTGAAGATATGTTACTGCAGAGTTTTTACTGTTTATGTTACCGCAGATTTGCTCATAATTTTCTTAATTAATGACAAAAAATAGAAATACTATATTAAAAAAACGTAACTGAATAAGTAAGGGTTTTGGGATGCCTCTATCGTGTTTTTCCCCAAAAATTCTTTTAGTTTTCAACCTCACCTCCAAGTTATTCCTTCTTTCTCATGATATTCCATCTTATTTTTTCTCATTTGCTTATCGCGAGCAGATCATCCTCAGATCCCGAAAATGGATGTTTGCAAATAATCGATGGTTGTTTGTTGTTGATAGCAAGAGTGGTTCTCAAAAATCAAACCAACTACGATGTGTCATCACTATTACCTCAAGAATTCCTTTGTATAACCTCACGCTTAGCCCATTTTACCTAGGGATTTCACTATACCAATACCATAAACCGTTGCATATCAAGTTTGTTATCCCCCGTGATTCAATCACAACAAGGCACAAAAACTCCAGGATTAAATCTGCCTTGGAAGGTTCTATGGAGAAGAAAAGGCCAAGGAAGCAACACACACGTGGAAATTGTAACTTAGCTGGCCATAATCGAAAACATGTACTTCATAAACCATTTGTTTCTTTCCTTCAGAAACCATTTGCTTTTGTTTCGTGAACCATTTGTTTTTCCTTCGTGAACCATTTGTTTTGTGCTTTCAGACATTTTTCTGTTACACTATTTTCTTATTTTTTCGATCGGGTTTAAGTAAATATTAAATCTGTAAACAACAAGTAAATCTGGGGTAAGTATGATATAAATCAGCTGTAAGGAATAAATAATTTATCAAAAAGAAAAAAATTTATGATAGATAACCTAAAAGTAGTAACAACCAACCTGTCCAAAAACACAAATATTAAGCAAATCCAATATAATGAAACCGCAGATAACATATTACAGCAACTGTTAAAAAATAGTCACTACAACATGATACTCGATCAAAAATACTACAGCAAGTGTCAAACAAGAGTCATTATGCAACAAAATAAAACAGATGGCAAACAAACAACTTAGACTTCTTCTAAATCATCACGCCACATCTTCATCTAGAAGTCGAGGAATTACATCCTTACGATAACAATATTCATCAAACAGTCTTTCTATTACCTCCTTATGAATTTTAATTCATCAAATATTTCAGACGCAACTCTAACCCAAACAGTATGAATGATCTTGTCGCTTAAACCATCAAACCTCAATCCCAATGCTAGACTCTCTATGTATTTCAACGAGTAGACACCACAACTCCCGGATTTTCATTGATCGGACGCCGACCAACATTATTCTCACATCCATCATTTCGCAGCTCTTCTTCCAAATCCTCAACAGCATGATTCACTAAGTACTGCTGGGATCATTTTCTGGAGGGGGGAACGGATTTTGTAACTCTGATCGTCCCTTCCGTGGGATGCTATTATAGATAAAGATCGCTCTCTTCTTCAAGTCGATATCCAGAGCTACCCAATGATTTGTACTCACAAATAAGCACACGCACAAGTGATCAATATCAACGAACCACCTCTCCTAAGAAGTTGTCCCGAGATGTTTCCATGAAGACAAAGTCTTTACCTTGAGCCAAATAAAGCGGATAATCATCCTCCATATGCCCCGACAAAGAAAGGATCAAGAAAGCAATCCGTGACCGTAGAAAGGAGATGGTCATGATATGCCTGTTACGGACTATAGTCATTGCCACATAAACGCTACAAAAAAGGAAAAAAACATAAGGATTCAATATAGATGTGCCATTAAAAGCACATGAACATATATAATTATTTTGCACCTCTACCCCCAGATGCTAACCATCCAAAATCATGCCTTATCGAATCATCCCTAGGAGTAATAATTGTTAAGTAATTTGTGGTCATGAACCTTGGTTACAAGAGGTTGTTCCTTACAAAACAAAGAAAACAAATTTTATATTGCAAATGTTGAATGATGCTAATAGTAAAGCGGAAGGTTATTGTTTACTTACTCATCAGTCTTCATGAACTCCATTAGCTTCTCATGGAGGAATTAATCCACAACTTCAAATGGATCGGAATGAACTGGAGAGACTTTAATATCATTGATGATTCTCTTCACTGTAGAGCTACCAACAAATGGATTTTTTTAGAACCTGCCAATTTGATTTCACGCCTTGGTTTAGGATTTCATCATTTTAGTCAGGACACTTTAAGTAACTTGTCTATTACCTTGTCCATCAACTTATTAGCTTCTTTTCTCCTTTGGGTTTGACCATATTGAATCCTCAGATCCTGCATCACCTTTCTTCTCAACCTCACCATCTGTCTTCTATCTTCACTACAACTTTCTTCATCGCCTTCTCATCCTTCTATTCTTTCTTCGCTTCTCCTCACGCCCCCCCGTTCGCTCTTCTCCTTTATCTCATCTATCTTCTTCTTCTTCTTCTTCTTCTTCTCATCTTTCTTATCCTTCCTTTCATGTTTCCTATTCTTCTTCTCATCTTTCTCTACTTTCTTCTCTGTCTCCGCATAGTTCTCATTGCAGTCCTTGTTTTTCTTCTCTTTTTTCCCATGATCGGTTACTTTTTTCCCATTATCCTTTTCATGCTTCTCCTTCATCTCAGCTTCCTTTCTTTTCAAAATTGTCTTCTTAGCTTCCTTTCTTTTCAAAACTGTCTTCTTAGCTTCCTTTTCTTTCATTTTATTCACCACTCTTGAACTTGGGAACTTATTATTAGAGGTTTGATTCAACTGAACCATCCATGACCGTACATAAACATAACATTAGTCAATTAGTAAAACAATTAGTAAGAAGAAACAAAAGATTAGTGAAAATATAACATACAGGTGATGCATTCAAGCTTCATCATCTACTTTTCTGTTTGAGCGTACGCCCTCCCCCATGTCGAATAATTTTTCTTTTGCTTTAGAAGCTTCAAATACTTGATCATCTTAGAATACATGTCAGCAAGCCCTTTTGTTGCTCAAGATTCCTCTCTATTGTTTCTCCCATTTACTTATACTTTCTTCGCCAAATCCCCACCAAATACTTGATTACATCAACATCACTAGTCACCGCTTCCACCATGTTAAACATAGCATGCAATAGTAACATTAACAGATCAGGTTTAAAAGTAAAACGATAAGCAAGATAGAGACAAATTACACTTAAAAAATCAAACTATATAACCAGGAATTACGTAAACGAAGAAGGATCAACATCCATCTCCTCGTTTCTTCCCTTTCATCATCTTCTTCTTCTAGACGTTTCATTATCCCATGGAAAATCCATTTTATGCTTTCTTCTTCTCGATCTTCAGCAAGCTGCTATTCAGCCTACCAATCGATGATATCTTCAACCATGTTCTCGACAAGTGCATCTATCTTCTCAAAGATCGCCCATTTTGGGTAAATATCTTCAATCATATGTCACCCAAACCTACATTAGGTGAATCATGTTCAAGCCAAATGAAACTTATTATTTTTCTCGCCCAATCGACAGATAAGGATAGAGGGTGAAATGTCTAACCTAATCTAGAGATGTCTCAGAAGCACTTAACACGTGGATTAAGCTAGCAAGTCAAGCAATATATTTTAGGGGTTTTTCACTAACAACCTAAAAATACGTAAACTTAAACTGTAGATGCAGAGCCAATCACACTCTAACAAATCATAAACCAAAGATGCAAGAACTAAGCTAGTTACAAAACCGAGTGACTCGAGTAGTCACCCGAGTGGTGAACTCGAGGACTTGGCCTAGTGGTGCTAAACTACTAAACGAAAGTAGTAAACGAGACAGATCTGAAAAATTACGACTAAAATAAAGCGATAGGAATCTCGGGGATGATTTATAGATCATCTACACTCTCACGCCACGGGTGCTAATTTACTAAACTCGTGGTGAATTCTCGACGACGGATTTCACTTCCAACCGAACCCAATGTCATCGCGGAAGGATCCAAGATCCGCCTACTCAGCCTAGGGGTTGACTACAGATCTCGGACTATGTAAAGTTGGGTCGATGTAAATCAACATCCGATGCACCAACTCTCACGCTTATCGTGTCTTAATCCTCGAAAACTAGATCTGGTGGTTCAAGGCACTTTGATGCTCACGGTCACCTAAAATCATGATCCTCTCGATCGAGAGGTACAAGCATTAAAAACGAGAACCCAAGAGGGATTTTACAACCGAATCAAGATAAATCAACAAAACCTACATGGCGACGAGCGAGACTACCTAATCCACTCCTCAAAAACCCTAAACGACTACTCACTCTTTTCGAGATCATCATCCAAGCCAAGAACTCGTAAGAACTTTGACCATATGATGAAAAGTCGATCCAAGAGAAGAAGATACAAAAGGAACAATAAAGATAAACTTCGATCTATTAAAATTGCAAAAAGAGTTACAAAAATCCAAGACAAAAACGAAAGATCAACTAAGAGAGAGAAAACTACGACAGATAAGCTAAACCTACTAAAAGCGGCGCAGAATGAAAAAAGTCTAAAAATATTCCCCGCAGTTATCATTAACCCAGGTATTGATACACGAATGAATTAATTAACGAACCCCGCTATAAATCGGAATCTTCGAATGCTCACCACTTAACCTAGCAGCTTGATCGGTCGAGTAATTTCCTCGAAGTCTTCATCCAAGTAACCTTCCGAGTAACTCGAGCCCTTTGCAGCTTCAACTCTACGGCTCCATGTCACTCGGTCACGACCACGAAACCCTACGATCTTCACGGCCGAGCGGTTACTCGAGCGATGACTCTTCAGAGCTCCAAATACCAAAATACCACATGTATGCAAAATTTATACAAACTAACGCAAAGAGACTAAATATCCTATATGCCAAATAAATGCACAAAGTGACACGGGTGACGACTAAAACCTATGCTAAGTCGCAATAAAACCATAGTAAAAAACGCACAAAATGCAAGGTTATCAAACTCCCCAAACTTATCCTCTTGCATTTCCTCAATCAAATAGAAAGAATAAGATGAAAGAGGAGTGAAAGTGGGGACTCAAAACCCAGCAAACTAACAAACCTCTCAAGTCAGCACCATAGTTAATAATTCTAGATGCAATTCACAAGAAGCTTTTACTTAAAAGCTTTAGCCATACTCATCACATAGAATTCAACACTAAGAGTCATCTAAAACAAGCATTCAAAGTAAACTATCCCTTTAACATCGATTAAACGCGAACTCGTGGATCATGATATGCAATAACTTAAACTCATTCGTTGAAGGGCAAGGTTTAAGAGATTAAAATGATCTTCTTCCTCCGGTTTAGCGCAAGTATCGTGATCTCTCAAAGAAGTGATTGAGCTTTAGCGTATGCTAAAGGTAGGATAGCCAACTCGATGCATACAAGGATGAATCTCATCTACCCATAAGACAACTATGACCTTCAACCCCAACTTCACATAAACTCTCAAAACTACTCAATCTTTTTCCCTTTGGTCCTTTTGGTTCTAAGGAGTAGAAATTTCTTTACAAAGGCAGAATCTAACGGATCCTGGTTTTAAACTTTCTTAAACTTTGATTTAAGGCTTGGACTCGAGTGGATTACTCAACAGCTTCACCTGAGCTCTACTTGGACTTGGCTTTTTTCTTTTAACTACATCGAGCTTAACTTTTCATTTTATTTTCATACTTCCAGATCTTTTACTAGACCAAACAATCTTATACATATTCCCAACTCCCTAGAAACTTTTTCATATATTTTTTTTTTATCTTTTCACTCTTTCTTTTATGCTCACACTCTCACCAACCCAGGACAAAGATTCCCTATAACTATACTAACTCAAAAAATCGTGAGCTAGACTCTACATGGGATACTATCCTTGTTGGCACAAACCTAACACTTCCTACCAAGCTCAATCTGAATGTAAAAGGCCTCACACACACAAGAGTGATTTAATGGTCTAAAAGAAGTCATCGCTTGATAAGTAGAATCGCCTAAAGGTAGAAGCAGCCACTTGGATTTGCAAGAATAATAAAGGGAAAGAAAACTCAAGTATTTTGAAGTATCCATGAGTTTTAAGTTTCAGAGCATATCATGATAATTAAGTTTCAAAATTAAGGTTCAAATTCATAGGGATAGATTTACAAGTTACAAAGAAGTTTTTAACCAAACGAGAATGCTAAATTCAATTCCAAGTGCAGCCTTATGTTTCAAACTAAGGTGAATGCATAAGACAACTTGTAACTAAGGCAATCAAATCATATGTTTGGTTATTAAGGTTTAATCGGTTTAACTCACATCATCCCCCATGCTAAATGCAAAAATTCTAAGCAAATCATAAATTAAAGATGCAAGAACTAAGACTAGTCGCAAAAATCCTAAGGATTCATAGGTCACCCGAGTGGTGAACTCGAGTGACTTGGCCTAGTAAGGGTAAACTACTAAATGAAAGTAAGAAACGAGACAGATCCGAAAATTACGACTAAAATAAATGACAGAATCTGGGGATGAACTCAGAGATCATCTACACTCTCACGCCATGGGTGCTAATTTACTAAACTCAGGTGAATCCTCGACGACGGATTTCACTTCCAACCCAACCCATCGTCGGTGAAGGATCTCAAGATCCGCCTACTCAGCTTGGGTCGAGTGACTACAGATCTTTCACTAAGGATCGATCCGTTAGCCAAAAAGATTCATAACAAGGAGTAGTTACGGATGTAAATCAACATCCGATGCACCAACTCTCACGCTATCAGGTCTTAATCCTCGAAAAACTAGATCCGGTGGTTCAAGGCACTTTCGATGCCCATGAAGTCACCTAAAATCACGATCCTCCGATCGAGAGGTACAAGCATTAAAAATGAGAACCCAAGAGGGATTTTACAACCGAATCAAGATAAATCAACAAAAACCCATCGCGATCGAAAGCGAGACTACCTAATCCATTCCCCAAAATCCCTAAACGATTACTCACTCTTTCGAGATCATCATCCAAGCCAAGAACCCATAAGAGCTTTGACTCATAGATGAAAGACGATCCAAGAGGAAGAAGATACTAAAAAAGGAACAATAAAGATAAACTTCGATCTATTAAAATTGCAAAAGAGTTACAAAAATCCAAGACTAAAACGTAAAGATCAACTAGAGAGAAAACTAAGACAGATAAGCTAAATCTACTAAAAGTGGGAATAAAAAAATCTAAAAATATCCCCGCCGAAGTTATCATTAACCCAGGTATTTATACACGAGAGTTAGGTTAATGAACATCTCGCTATAAATCATGGAATCTTCTGAACCGGGCTCACAACTCAACCTAGCAGCTATGGTCTCGTCGAGTAAATTTCCTCGAAGTCTTCATCCGAGTAACCTTCTCGAAGTAACTTGAGCCTTTGCAGCTCATAACTCTATGGTTCCATGTCACCGAGTCATGACTCCTCACAAAATCCCTACATGTCTTCAGGCCAAAGTGGTTACTCGATAACGACTCTTCATAGCCCAAATACCGAAAATACCACACGTATGCAAAATGTATACAAACTAACGCAAAGAGACTAAATATCCTATATGCCAAATAAATGCACAAAGGACATGGGTGATGACTAAAACCTATGCTAAGTTGCAATAAAAACCATAGTAAAAAAAACGTACAAAATGCAAGGTTATCAAACTCCCCAAACTTATCCTTTGCTTGCCCTCAATCAAATAGAAAGAATAAGATAAAAGAAGTAAAAAGGGGGACTCGTAACCCAGAAACTAAGCAAACCTCAAGTCAAGACCATAGTTAATAATTCTAAATGCAATTCACAAAGATTTTTACTTAAAAGCTTTAGCCATACTCATCACATAGAATTCAACACTAAGACCAACCAAAAACAAGCATTCAAAGTAAAGTATCCCTTTAACATCGATTAAACGCGAATCGGTGGATCATGATATGCAATAACTTAAACTCATTTGGTCGAGGGCAAGGTTTAAGAGATTAAAATGATATCTTCTTCCTCTAGTTTAAGCGCAGTATCGTGATCTTCAAAGAAGTGATTGAGCTTTAGCGTATGCCAAAGGTAGGATAGCCAATCGATGCATACAAGGATGTAATCTCATCTACCCATAAGATAACTATGACCTTCAACCCCCAAATTTCACATAAACTCTCAAAACTACTCAATCTTTTTCTTTTCCCTTGGTCCTTTGGTTCTAAGGAGGAAATTTCTTTACAAAGGCGTAATCTAGCGGATCCGGGTTTTAAACTTTCTTAAACTTTGATTTAAGGCTTGGACTCGAGTGGTTCACTCGAGTAGCCCACTCGAGCGCCTACTTGGACTTGGTTTTTTTTCTTTTAACTATACCGAGCTTAACTTTTCATTTTATTTTCATACTTCCAGATCCTTTACTAGATTAAACAATCTTATACATATTCCCAACCCTTAGAAACTTTTTCATATATTTTTTTTTCTTTTCACTCTTTTCTTTTATGCTCACACTCTCACCAACCCGAGAGAATGATTCCCTATAACTATACTAACTCAAAAATCGTGAGCTAGACACTACACGGGATACTATCCCTGTCGCACAAACCTAACACTTCCTACCAAGCTCAATCGAATGTAAAAGGCCCCCACACACACAAGAGTAACTTAATGGTCCCAAAAAGTCATGGTTTTGTTTGTGGAACCGCTTAAAGGTGAGAGCGCACTTGAATTAGCAAGAGTGGTAAAAGATGAAAGAAAACCCAAGTACTTTGAGGTATCCATGAGTTTTAAGTTTTAGAGCATATCATGATAATTAAGTTTCAAAATTAAGGTTCAAATTCATAGGATAGATTTACAAGTTATAGCAAGTTTTTAACCAAACGAGAGTGCTAAGTTCAATTCCAAGAAGGGCAAACTTTATGTTTCAAACTAAGGTGAACGACAAGACAACTTGTAACTAAGGCATCAAATCATATATTGGTTATTAAGGTTTAATCGGTTTAACTCACTATCATCCCCTATGCTAAATGCAACAATTCTAAGCAAATTCAACTACATGACACTTTGTTTTTTTTTTTTAGTAATCATTTTCTAAAAATTTTGAAATTTTTACGGGTTTTAGATGCATACGATGGATGCAAAATTAATTAAGAAAACAAGGAAATATAAAAAATACATCTCTAGACATCGCCTTAAACTTAAATTACACAATCCTCAGGTAATAAAAAATTCAAAGGAAAGCCTAAGAGATTAAAAAAACAAAGAAAGACAAAAATATGCTATGATATTTATAAGGGCGAGGGTGTGGTACCTCATCGGGACGGAGCGAAGAGGCGCCAATGCCGCCTGATGCTCACACGGGTATAAGGTGGAATGATCGGGGAGATTTCAGATCGGCTTAGCTCCTCAGAAACTCGAGTGGCTAACTCGGCCCAAGGTCGGGTCGAGCGACGCTATCGAAGCGATCCCCGATTCGATTGACGGACCACTCGACCCGGATGGTCGAAAGTGGCATCTTCCCTTGCTCACCGACCGGTGAGTTGTGGAGTCAGTGACGTAATGCTCCAAGTGTTCAACGATGGTCGATCGCCTCTTCCCCCTCAGATTCCGATCAACAGACGATCTCCGGATGGCGAAGCAAAGTGGAATCTTCCGAAAAGCCCTGCTAAGTTTATTCTCCTCAAGTAGGTGGACTAGTTCGACTTCTTCGCTTGTTCTCGCAGCCTACCAACTTCTTGTTAAGGTTTAGAACCTTTTTCTTCAAGGCGCCAGATGCCTTATCCGCCACTTGTTCCACTTCAAGAAACATAATCTTCGACAATTTCTTGAGGGATGTACACCCCGAGTCAACAAAATAGAAAGTCCGAGGCGGCCGAAAGCTGTCCATGAAAGAACGAAGGACTTCATCGCTGGATTCTAGATTTCAAATTGTTGATCATAAAGATCATAAAGATCATAAAAATCTCTCACCGCTTGTTGATACTCCCGCGACCTCTTTAGGTAGATCTCGGTAAACCTCCATAGGGTAGGATTTTGCCCTTCCAACTCGTGGACGAGAGTGAAGTCAAGGTGTACTTGTCCTCTTCACGCCATGCCGAGGGTCCGAAGTGTCGCAAGATGTGGTCCAAATCCATCCAAAGTGGTGGGTAAGGCAGATGTAATCTCTACTCCAACTGCATGAAGGAAAGGAGTGACAATTACTCTACAAAGAAGTTCAAATTTTGTTCACCATTTTGTCATTTCTCATGGTGTTCGCTCAGAGCTCATCGATGCCCTCACTGTAACCATGGTGTTTCCAACATCCGCCATGTCTCCTCAGATCTCTTCTCCATCGTCCTCTTTTCCTTGGAAGAGTAAACCAAGTACTCTCGAGAGACTTATCCAAAGATCCCCGCCTCTTCACATCGCCCCTCAGAAATTCTTCTTGCAAACATCAGGTTTAAAAAGAGTCATGTGTAGATACCTCACTGAGGGGTGCCTAATCTCACCGCTCTTAGCTCCGGAAGACTTATACTTGTCTTTGCCTCCCAACTCCAACCACAACTCGCTGAGCTCTTTTCACAAAGTCTCGAGCTTGTCCCGCCCTCATCTAAACCCAAACTCGCATCAACCACGCCAGAGGCAATGTACTCGAGCCTCCGATCTAAGTCGATAAACCCAAGCTCTTCCATATCCCGCGTCCGATCTTACCTCATAGAGAGATGAAGCCACCATTGCCAAGAAGTAGCAAGTTTCTTCCTAGAAACCATCAAAGGGTCTCCGAGCGAGCCCAATGATGTCACCGCTTGGTAAAGCTTCCCAACTTCTACAAATTCTCGAGTTTGGATATGGGGAGGGGGTATCTAGTAATCAAGAACTTCATCCACTTCAGATCGAGACGATCCGATCCTCCTCCGAGTTATAACTCTTACTCCTATCCCGACCTTTCTGTAATCATCATCGTCTTCATCTTCCTTTGCATCGACTCTTCTTCTTAAACTATCTCTCCACGAGATATGTCTCTTCCGGATCTCGAGAATCCACCCCCAACGTAGTGCTTAGAGTCGCCGAGTCCCGGTGTTACCCGAGTACCCCAAAAATGGCAAAATTTGGACCACTCGAGTAAGTCACTGACCAACAAAGTGAAATTTTACGTTCTAACTCTATAAGAAATTCGAGAGTTTAATGCTTTAATTAGAACAAAATTTCACAATTCTAAGATTTTCAACCATTGGTTCACTTCCTACGCCAAGTTCTACTCATAACCAACCCGATTTAACAACACGCAAGTGAAAATGTGAAGAAAATTTTCAAAATTTTGAAAACTTCAAACCCAGATTTCGGACAAAATGGATCAAAAAGGTAAAAAAAAAAAACTTACAAGTCGGCGTCAATTAGTTGAGTGAAATGACACGATGATGATTTAATGAAAAATTTGAAAATTTTAAGAAAAAATTCTAGAGATTTTTGAGAAAGTTTTTGTGAGAAATCTTGTAAATGATGAAAGAAGTAATGAGTGAAATAAAGAGGATATGTTAGATTTAATCGAGCGGTCGAAAGTAAAAGTTAAGATTTTTAGAAAAAACCCGACCACTCGATAAGTCAAAGTCAAGCGCGATCGAATGGAGTACTCGAAAGTGCTTGCTTTTCAAGACTCCGCTTTAACGCACACTTGGCTAATCTCCTAAACCCGAATTCAAAAACACTAAGGAAAAATATCAAAATAACAAGATTCATAAAAACTTAAAAAGATATATACAAAGATAACAAGGACTTCTCCCAAGTGAGCTTGTTTAAAGTCACATAGCTGACTCTTACTCTTTTAGTTGAAAGTGTCCTCGAGAGACAAGTTGACCTCTCCGGACTCGGCTCGAATGATGGAAGATGATGCTCCGAGGGCATTGTAAAACCTTTGACTCATCTCTAGCGGTTAAGGTTTCTTGTTGGAGTTCTCGGATGAAAATCGGGTTTCCGAGCTTGAAACCTCCATACCAATCTTTCCATCGAGAGTGAAATTTCAAAGAACCAAACTCCGTAGCCAAGGATCAGACTCGATCCGCACTATGTCGAAGTCGCGGGATGATGGCACACCACTTAATAGGAGCGGTAAGAAGCATCCGAACGATTCACTCGAGTGGATGGTCGAAAGTGGTTCTCAGGCGGTCACCGAGTGGTCACTCGAGTCCGTGGTACGACCTGTGATTCCCTCATTCGGGTCCCATCTTCAAAGAAATGTAACAAAAGGTTACACTACTCCTCGAGAAGTGACTTCTACATCGATCAGATAAATTGTGGGTCGATAATCCGCCAAACCTTTCCTCATCATCGACCTATTCCACAGAGTAAAGTCGACCTTTAAAAGTCGAGCTTTTTAACTGGACGAGCGTGAATCTCACCACTAAACCATTACTAGCTCAAAGAACGATCTCTCCATTCTGGCATTAATGACGTCATGAGGACACTAGAAAGTGGTCTCCTAGAATCAAAGGATCTTCATGTTTTTCGTCCATCTTCATGATGATGAAACCGTGGGTATTTCAAGTTTCCCCATCCTCACCGAACATTCCCAAGTAGTCCATGTAGAAATCTCACCGCTCTATCACCTAAAACTAGGATAACACGATCGGCAAGAACTCAGGATAACCAAGCCTTCTCGCAATGCATAAAGGTACGATGTCGACGTAGCACCTAAGTCGCAGAGAGACTTACCAAATGCTTGGTTGTTGACGAGAATGGTAAAGGAAAGATCCCGATCTTCTAACTTCTCTTGTACCAAAACCTCCCGCCGAAGCAATTACTTGGCATTCCCGAGACTTAGCAATCGCCGGTCTCCTATCATGAATTCTCTTCAAGGTTCTTTCTCTCAAACCATATCCAAAAGGTCCCAGCTCCAACAGCTTCATCAAAGGTCATTGTCTCTTCCACCAAGTTCTTCTTCCAACATAATCTCATATTCCTCCTCAATATTTTCAAGTGAATCTTCCGGGGAAACGACTCATCACGGGCGCAGTGTCTAGAATTCGCTTCGCTCGAGATTAAGTCGACTTCGATCACTCACTCGAGCGGGTTGCTCGAGCGGTGCGTCTCACGATCACAAAGAAGAATTTTTACGGATAACCCCCACCTTAAGATCACCGCCTCAGTGACGTGTGAGAATCTCTAGGGTCAGGAGACCGGACAGACATTTGCAGAGTCTTGGGGTTTTCCACTACTTTCCCAGAAATCGACACGCGGACTTAGTGGAAGCCGAGGGAGAGTTGACTCAACATGCTTCAATGATTGCTCAAGATATCGAGCCAGGGTTCAAATCGCCATAAGTGCAATTAACGTGAGTTCAAGCCTGGAACCGCTTAGGTATTCTGAGTCGCAGCTGCTGACCTTGAAGAAGTTGGAGAAACAATGCCTTGTTAATTCAACAGATCATGGAGTAGTTCGGGGCAAATCCGTGGATTTGTTGGAGGATTTTGAACAAAAGTCTTGTTCGAGCAAGCATGGAGTAGATACACCCGGTCTCGAGGGTTTACAACATCGGTGTTACGGCCAAATAAGTCAGGTTGCCTCGTAGTTAAGAAGCCTCGGTCAAACCAGCTTCGATTCGAATGTAGAGTATCTCTTCAACCCGATCGTTTTCAACGGCTGATCCTCGAAGTGAGGATAACTTCCCGCAAAGTGGACTTGTTTCAAATGGCGAGGAGGTTTATCGAGCTTGTCGCTCAATGCTAGAATCTCCTTTCCGTCAAGTCTTCATTGTAGTTTCCATCGTAAATGGCTACATTCTCAACTAAATCCCATCCGTAATGACATTTTGGTTCGTGAAGTTGCCATCGATCGCAGCTTCCGATGCAACCCGATCTTCGGACTCGACCTCGATATAAAGTGAAAGGAGTGATTCCTTGCTGAATCCGCGGTGAGGCATCGAGCGGTATACATCTTGAACTCTCCCAAGCTTCCGGAAGCTTTCATTATTCCTCCGAGCGAAGCTTGAGATGTTATTCTTCACCTGCCTGCTCGAGCTTGGAAAAGAACTTCAGAGAAACGCTTTCGCAATCATCCCAAGTAACGATAGAATTTCGGGGCAAAGCTCATTCCTATCGGAGGCCTCTCACCTAGAGAGGGGAATAGAAAGCTTCGAACCCGCCTTCGATATACCGCTGATCTTCACGAGCTCACACAAACGGCCGAATTGGTCAAGATGTTCCAATGGGTTCTCCATGGGGAGACCGTGAAATTTGTGGCTCGACTATGCCGATGAGACCGGATTTGATCTCAAAGTGTTACAAGAGGGCCACAATCCCTTGCCCGGGGAGTGTGCGTTGGTGCATCACCACCCAATGACTCGAGGTGTTTTCGCCATTTCAACCGGTGTTTCCTTCGTATCGATCTAAGCGAAGTCTCGAGAGCGTTCAGACGCGGTAAGGACAACTCGAGAGAAGCACTGGCAGAGTAATCGAGTAGAACGACACCTTTTGCAACACAAATAGAACTTCAACACAAATCAAGAAGACTTCAAACAAAAGACTAATGGAAATAGAATATCGATCCGAGAAGTCTAAGAGAAGAACAAGTTCTTCTAGATGAAAATCTCAGATTCAGGATGCAAACGAAACTTGATCTAGTAGTTTAAAAATGATAAATGTGCGATAATGACTCTAAATCGCAACTACGCCAAATCGAAACTTATTATTTTTCTCGCCTCAATCGATAGATAAGATAGGTGAAACGTCGAACCTAATCTAGAAAGCACGTCCAGAAGACTTAACACGTGGATTAAGCTAGAAAGTCAAGCAATATATTTTAGGGTTTTTCTTACTAACAACCTAAAAATAACTAAACTTAAACTGAGACACAGAACTCCACACTCTCACAAATCATAAACTAAAGATGCAAAAACTAAGACTACTGCAAAATCCTAAATGACTCGAGTAGTCACCCGAGTGGTGAACCCGAGCGACTCGGCCTAATGGTGCTAAACTACTAAATGAAAGCAAGAAACGAGATAGATCCGAAAATTACGACTAAAATAAAGGACGCGGATCTTGGGGATAGACTCAGATCATCTACACTCTCACCATAAAGTAATTTACTAAACTCAACGGAATCCCTCGACCACATATTTCACTTCCAACCCAACCCAATCGTCAGGTGAAGGATCCAAGATCCGCCTACCTAAGCCTAGGGGTCGAGCGACTACAGATCTTGCGACTAAGGATCAATCCGCTAAAGCCAAGAAAGACTCATAACAAGTGAAATGGGTCGTGGATGTAAATCAACATCCGATGCACCATCTATCGCGTCTTAATCCTCGAAAACTAGATCCGTGGTTCAAGACACTTTGACGCCCTGAAGTCACCTAAAATAATGATCCTCTCGATCGAGAGGTACAAGCATTAAAAAACGAGAACCCAAGAGGATTTTAAAACCGAATCAAAGATAAATCAATAAAAACCCACGGCGATCGAGCGAGACTACCTAATCCATTCCCCAAAAACCCTAAAACGACTAATACTTCTTCGAGATCATCATCCAAGCCAAAAACCCGTAAGTGCTTGACTCATTATGATGAAAGATGATCCAAGAGGAAGAAGATATGAAAAAGGAACAAAGAAAGATAAACTTCGATCTATTAAAATTGCAAAAAGAGTTACAAAAATCCAAGATGAAAACGAAAGATCAACTAGAGAGAAAACCAAGAGAGATAAGCTAAATCTACTAAAAGCGTACGTAATAAAAAAAGTCTAAAAATATCCGAAAATACCACACGTATGCAAAATATACGCAAACTAATGCAAAGAGACTAAATATCCTATATGCCAAATAAATGCACAAAGTGACATGGTGATGACTAAAAGATATGCTAAGTTAATAAAACCATAGTAAAAGGCCAAAAGTAGTTATACTTACCATAATACGCTTAAAGTAACAAGAACAAGAGTATATACTTACTTTCGATAAGCAGCTTTCTCCTCGCTTATCAATTTAGGAAAGCTAATCGCACTACGACCAGAGTGCCAAGACAGATGTGGAACATCATCGATCCGCTTGTTAACCTTGACCTTTCTTTTTCCCATATCCGCCGCTTATACCATGAACGCGCTCATATAACCAAGTCAATAATATTGAACCGGTCCCCGTTAATAAGAATTTTTTATTCCCCATGATATAGATCAAGTAATCAACTTCTCAAAAGCTACTCGATTCCACGGATATTTCCAAAAGTGTCTTGATCAAGAACTAATTTTGCAATTTCCAATGGCAACCTAGATCCTCTATGAATGCCTAGTACCGCGATCGAAAGAGACACAATCGGGCCACCATAAGCCTCTTATCACCATCCCAAAGATTAGATATAGCCATCACAAGCTCCAACTCTTCAAATGTAGGTCATGTTGCTATAGATATTCAGATCTCTCTCCGTAACTCCTCATGACTAACAGATACAACATCGATGGTATACTATCAAAATTAAGACCAATGAAAGCTCCAAATTGCGGAGGGAGAATCGACAGTCTATCATCAATAAGGACCAAATCTCACGGGGATCATCCACTAAGAGCTGGTTGGACCAATAGGTAATGAGCTCGCTTATCTCCCAATGTGTGTTCCATATCGGAAACTTCCCAAACAGCCCAATGGAACAATTCTTAAACGAGTCCACACATCAGCTCCTAATTTCTCTCTCGATTCTTGCTTAAGTCAGCATACAGAATTGGATTCATGCTACGTTTCAGATGGAGATGTTCCTTGTTCATACAATGGAGGATACGGACTTGACATCACTCAAGAAGCCAAGCCTTTAAAAAAACAAATGAAAGTTATAGTTGGACATGAAAACATTACCAAGAATCTTAGATTACAAAATGCAAAAACCCATCAATGAATAATAGAGATGAATCAATTTAAGCTTAGCCAATTTAGTAACTAATGACAAAGGACAACGACATAAACATTGTAATCCTCAAATCAGATCGCACAAACTATCGAAGGATTATGAATAAAAAAATCTCCAATGACAAAGAAAAATCAGTTGGAAAAACTATGCTTACACAAAATAGCTAAATCAAAATATCTATGATGAGGCAAGAACTTCTAAAACAATCATCAAACAATCAAGAGACAGTATACTAGGTTATTGTATTATTAGATACAATATCTTATTAAAAATGGGCAAAATAAGAGATGAATCAGCTTATGCTTCAGCACTTACGACAAAGGATTAAACAAGAAAAAGAACTCAACGCAAAGATAGCATAAACAGCAGGGTAAAAATTTGATCATATGGACTTAAAATAAGAGCCATCGACTAACTAATATAACATGAAAGAGTAGGATTTAGATAAGATATACATGAGGTTTTGTAACTTAATCATAAGTTCGAAACAATTTTACTTTTTGATGACACTAGCTAGCTAAAAAAGTATGAAATAAGAGAAGACTAAACAATCATATAAATCTGGCTATCCAAAAACACATCAATCTTACAAACAATCAAATGTGAAAGAAATAAGAAAAAACTTCAAAATTTCAAGCACCACACACAGCTGATTAAATCAGATATTTTCAAAATATCGGCTACTTGTCAATAGAACAACAATCTAAACATTTTTATCCTCATATTAGTTTGCACAATCTATCCTCACGGATTATGAGTTCCAAAAAATCTCCGATCACAAAGAAGATCAATTGGAACAACTATGCGGTAACACGAAATAACAAAATAAAAAATCTATGATGAGGTAACAACAAACAAAAATGAACGTAATAATCACACATAAAAATCTGCGATAAATAACAATTTCATAATACAATTCATATTATATTTGCAGTTAATCGAACATATAGGCGGAATTTCTTCACTGAAAATTTAAAACAAAAACAATACCTAAATCAGACATCTTCACGCCGGAAAATGAAGGATGTGGTGTTGATTGTGGCTGTGACTGGTCAGAATTCTCCACAATGTAGAAGTAAAATCCAATTTTCCGCTTCTGATTAGTAGATCTAAAACGGAAATCTTCTTTTAGAAACAAAGAAAGAAACAAAACTGAGGATAGAGATGGAACTAATGAGTTTGGAGAGACGAAGAGGCTTACCAGTGGTGATAGGAGAAAAGTTACTGTGAATCGGTGTGTTTGGAGAACCGACAAGGCGGAGCAGAGAGGCAAGAGGCACAAATCAACGGCAAGATGACTCGACACAGAGGCACAAATCAATGGCTCAGGGAAACGACTCGACACAGAGGTGACCGGAGACACCAATAGGGTTGAACGGTGATGACAATACTGAGAAATACACCAGCGGCGATTTTAGAGTTTGAGAGAAAGAGATGAGACGGTGAGAAAATCGACGGTTAAGGTATTTGGTAAAATGGTGAAGGTGATTTCTGATTTAGTTTAAGGTTCATTATCGTTGGTTGATTTTTTGTTTTTTTTTGTTTTTGAGTTGAGTTTTTGATTTTTTAATTTCATTTATATTTTTTTAATTTTTTAATAACATTTAATATTAATTATTTTCCCAATTTAAATTAAAAGGGTATTTTAGTTTTTTGACAAAAGATTGGTATTAGTTTTGTAAACCAAATTTCAAAGTACTAGATTAGCCATTGTTAAAATGAGTATTATTCTAGGCAAATTTATGTCTTTTTATTGATGTTTTATTCAAGATACCCTGATGGAGCTCCTGAGAGGCTCTTAATGCCTTGCTGTATTATGCTGTTATTGAATTGAATTAAGGTTTGACCAAAAAAAAAAATAATTGAGGAAGCTGGGGAAAAACAAAAAAGTTGAGAACATAAAATAAACAGAAACTCCTTACCTCGACGGCAGGTCTCCTAAAATCCTTAATAAGAAAAACCCGCGGCTACCGTCGCGTAAATCTCAACCGCAATTTCATCTTTCATCAGCGATTGCTCTGACTTCACAATCAACACTCGGAGATGACTTCAACTAGCGGTACGAAGATCTCAATGTTCGGTGCCAAGTCGGGATTTATCATCCCTAAAAACAAATTATCAGGATCACTGATTCCGATATTTCAACGTGCGAAAAACTTGGGAGGTTCCGATACGACTAAGAAGCTCGGGAAGAGAAAGAGTAATTGGGGACCTGATTTAACACAAGATACTTCAGTCAAGAAATTTCGAGTTTTAGCTTATCAGGTATAATAAAATTGAACTTTATTCATCGCATTTTCATAGATTTTACAAATTGAGTAAATTTGATTGTTGAAAAATTCACAGGTTTTGCAGTTGGAATGTTAGTGTGTGACTGTTGATATACAGGTTTTGTAATTATAATTGGATCATGGATTTTAATTGATTTAGAAATTGAAACAAAATCAAGTGTTATTGAATCATTGATTTTAAAATTCTTGTCAAAGTCAAGTGTTATTATTTTAATTCACAAATCTTGTGGAAAAATCACAGGTTTTGCAATTGAATTGTTAGTGTATACTGCTTAATTTACTTGGTTGAGTATATTGATTGTTGCCAAATATATGCTTTGATTAGCAACCCGCATAATGGCAGAATGACGTTTTCTACTGCATTTCTACTAGTGGCATAACACTAAACAAAACGCATAACCAAACACGCACTAAATTTTTGAGCAGAATCGTTTAGATGAAATTACCCAACATTTGGAATCAGGAACTCTTGAAGCCGTGACTAATATTTCATTGACTTACCAAAACAACAGTTATGTAAGTGATTTTTCAGCATTTCTTCTTCTTTATATTTTGGATTCTTTAGCTATTTTTAAGCTGATCTGTTATTTCTATGTGTTTATGGATTAAGATTGCAGAACATTTGGAATTTGAAAAACGCAAAATAATTGGTATTTTCTGGTTAACTTTTCCTCATTCCATCTTTTTTACATTCGCTTTGGCTCTAGTGACATGTAGTTTCTTTACTTCTAGGGGAGATACTCCTGTTGAATCCGAGGTACAAGGCTCCACCTGATTATAAGCCATTGCTGAAAGAAGCTAGATTATCGATCAATGTAAGTTAAGTTCTTACTTCGTATGAGGTTTAAGCCTTTATCGAATCTTGCATTTGTTTTATCATGTTAAGTATTACTTTAACACCTCAAAGAAGATAGATAGTCCTGTAGATTTGTTTTTGAGATTGCTCGTGCGGTATCTTAAAAGAGCATTAAGAAGTTTTTGCATATAAAAGAAAGGTTAGATATTTTTTCGGCATATATTTTTCAGTATATCTTAGTATCTTAGGCCCTGTTCGTTTCTTCATCAGCATCCAACATCTGGATTTAGCATCTGAATTCAATATCTAGATGTTGCATCAGATAGTGTTTGTTTTGGTATATAGGTTTTGCATCTAAATGCAACATCTAAATGCAAATTTTTTTCGCTTTTGAGTTTGTAATAACATTTAGATGCAATTAATTAAAAAATACTAAAAAGGACATGCTTTTATACTAATATATATATTAAATGATTTAAATTAATTATGCAATTTAAGAATTATAAATTATTGCTTCATAAAATACTAATAACTACAAATAAAATTATAATTTCAACAATTATTTAAAAAACGTGTTTTTTGGAGGTTTTAGCGGAAAATGTGATTCCGCTTTTAGCGGAGAAAACTTGTTTCCACATTTTTGGGTGGGAAAACGAAGTTTTCGAGTTTTAAAGGAAAACGGTTTCCAGATTTTTAGCTAAAAACGATTTCGCATTTTGGCTAAAAACGCGTTGTGTTTTTAGCGGGAAAACATGTTTATGAAATATGTCAAGATTTTTAGCGGAAAACATGTTTCGTTTTTGCCGGAAAATGGGTTTTCGATTTTTAGCGAAAAACGGTTTCAGATTTTTGGCGGGAAAACGGTTTCCACATTGTTGGCAGGAAAATGGGTTTCAAGATTTTGGGCGAAAAACGGTTTTTCATTTTTAGCGAGAAAACGCGGTTTCCGGATTTTTGGCGAAGCATGGGTTTCAGATTTTTATGAAAAACGGTTTCCGTGTTTTTGCGGAAAAACATGTTACCACGATTTTGGCGGAAAATAGGTTTCGATTTTTACGGAAAAACGGCTTCGGTTTTAACGGAAAACATGTTTCCGCTTATGGAAAACATGCTTCCGATTTTTAGCAGGAAAAGTGTTTATATATTTTTACGGAAAATATGTTTTCCGCGCTTTTAGCTTAAAAATGTGATTTTATGCTTTTGAAAAAAAACATGCTTCAAGATTTTACAGTAAAATGATAAAATATTATTTAATAAAAATAATTTTGGTTTTGTTAGAATTTAAAGGTATTTTAGAATTTTGTATTTTGAGATGCAGATGCAAAGATCCCGAATCTCATTTTTAGCATCCAAAATATCCGGATATTTTAGGTTTGCATCTCATTCTAGCATCCGGATGTAAAGTGAAATAGACAAAACGAACAACATTCGACATCTGATCCGATGTTGCATCCAGATGAGGAAACGGACACGGCCATAGTAGTTTTGTTTAAATCCAAGCAAAGCGTTGAATACTAGTATAAACTCTTTCAATGATCTTATTTATTCTCACCATTGTTTCAACATGTACAACATATATTGGATTCTGCTTTTTTATAGTCTTATAACAACAACTCAGCTGCCAGTTGATAGTTTTTGGACCTGTGCTTCGCAGGTCAAAGAACATTTTGATTTCAGCTTTAAGTCTAATATTGAGTTCCCAAGGTGATACTCAGAAACGGCTTGAAAAAGTATGTCATTTACAAATGTCATTGCTTCAATTCGCAGCTAGCGTCCTTACTGCATTGAGTCAAAAATTGGTTACAATTCAGTCTGACTCTGTATACGAGCTAAGTTCTTTATTATGGGAACAGGAGACTGGAGCGAAAGTACAAATTTTGGTACTAAAACAGGAGGAGAGAAGGTAAATATTTGAATAAACTATCATTGAGATAACCATAATAGACTCTCATTATTGTTGCCCTGCCTCACCTTGTTTGTCCTTGAAAATTCTCAGTATCCTCCTTATTGCAACGGTTTATAAATCAGAGTTTTCTTCATTTGTGCAGGTTGAACTCTCCGTCAGATGAAAATGAGATCCAGACGTGGTGGGAAGAGTTATATTTTCAGATATCATCTGACACTTACTAAAAGTGGATGCAGCTATCGCTGTAATTGAGCTACTTATCTCTTCAGTGTCTGTGAGTTCCTAAATCTTGTATAAGAGAGTTAGAATTATGATATAGCATTTGTTATTTAAGGTCTTGCTTTTTTAAATGATTCTCATATTACATCATTCCCTTGTAGGGAAATACAAGAGCTGATGCTGCTCCTCGATCTTCCAGATCTGAAGATATTTCTACTATTCCAGGCAACAGCAACACGACTGCTACAGACCTGAACTTCGAACAGCCAACTGATATCTCTGTACAACCTCCAGAAAGCCAATTCCAACATCAAGGTTCTCGCTTCCTTTGGCTTCAAATCAACCTCCATTTCATCCGCTTTTTAACCCTCTGCTTCAGGTCTTGGTAATAGTATCCAAGATCAAGTACTGCCAACCATTTCTATGAACCTCAATCCTCATTTTAACCCCTCTGCTTCAGGTCTTGGTAATAGTATCCAGGATCAAGAACTGCCAACCATTTCTATGAACCTCAATTCTCATTTTTCACAACAACAACTTCCAATTCCTCATAACACATCATTACCTTCTGGTTCGCAAATCGCCGACCACCAGATACGCTCTTCTTTTAGCCTTTCCAACACACCAAGGGCGTATTCTGGGGTTGCCCCACAAGGATCATTAGCTCAACTGGGTTTTTCGACTGCACCTCCATATTCTGACAATCAGATACAACCAATAGGACCATCGCTTCTACTATAAGGCCATCGACCTTATTTACTTTCCTCCCTGTATCTAGTAGTGAATTTAGACCAACACCGCTGCCAGACATACTCCCAAGCAACATGGCCCAATCAATACGCCCTCTGGCTACTAACTTCAGTCCACATCTGGTAGCTCATCAGCCAGGTGCTGAACTACCATCAGTTCCCTTTTCCTCGAGTATCAGTCAGAAACTTGTAGCAGAGTATGGTGTTCTGCGCCCCATGTCGGTATCAGCACATATTGCTGGCAGGCCTGCTGGTTATGTTCCTACTTATCCTTCCATAAATCCTCCCTCAAATACAGCTCCGAGGTCATTCCACGGGATTTCGGTTTCCTACAACAACAATGTAATGTTCTTGGCACGACACAGATAGCTCCTAGATCCAACTCTCAATCAGCCCCTCCCTTATCTGGCATTTCAAGCACCATCCGCTACTTCAGCCTCTCAACATTTTGGGCAAAGTTTGCAAGATCACAGCACTTTGGTAGGCAGATGGATCATCCCTTGAGCCACCCGCCTGCACCATGTCATGGTAATGCAAGATCTTCCAACTTGCAGAGTTTTGGACCTCCATTGCCTCAGATAATGCCTAGGAACTTCCCTGGAGCTCAATTTCCCCAGCATTCTGCTCATTTCCCTCCAAGACCTCCAAGTGGCCAACCACAGATTCACCACCTGTTTAACTCTGGCGTGCATCAAGTATATGACCCTTTCTCACCTAGTGACGCTTAATTCAGTAGCTTGTTTTCGATATTGTTTGTGTTCACTTTGTTTCTGCAACCCTTTAGTTACAAGTAACAAATCAGTTCTCCCCATTTTCAATGTATATGCACTAGCAATTAGCTGCACTTGACTTTTGTGATCGCTTGAGACAATTCTATTCTGTAACTTTCGTTTTTGTGAGTGCATAGTTACATTGAAGGTGGCCTGAGAAAATCATTACCCATCTTATACAATGATCAATATAAACCCTTGTGTAGTTTTGACATTTGCAAACGTTTGCAGAACTCTGTACCTTAAAACGATTGTTAGTAATATACCGCATGACAAAAAAACTACACTTTCATAGCGTCAAACATTGTAATAAGACATAGTAGAGTATGTACAGATTCTAGATCTCCACCCCTGAGTGCCAGAAGGTTCAGATGTTGGGGCCTGACCTAAGAACTCTTTCAAGCTTCTCGGCCTTGAGGTAATCAGTCTCTGTAAGTGGTCCAGATGGAAAAGGTGTAATCTCAACCACCAAATGTGGTGTCGGTAACTCATCAAACAAAGCTCTCACATTGTTGCAACATACGCTTGACCCGCGGCTCCCCGCCAGATTTGACAACCCTGCAGTAGTGCCTCAACTTGGTTTGTTTCCCGATCGAAAGAGAAACAAAGTGAGACTACTGTAGATGTGTTTTGTTTACCTTGTGAGATGTTGCATCTCTAAAATGGTCATCATCTGAGAGAAGGGACTAATAGATTTGAGAAGACGGTTTCCTCGGTTTCGAAGGTACCCTGTAGTTCCGTCTAAGTGTTCCTTTTGTCGTCGGGTGCCATTTAATCACTAGCTTCCTTTTAACAGATGCATCCTTATCTGCACATATAAAAGTATCAAAGATTGTTTCATACTCAACAATGAGAGACTGAAACTATAGCTTAATCTTCAAACCACACAATAGGAGCAGGTGCAACAAATGCAAATTAAAGTCTCTAATTTTCAGATTCTGGAAAATACTAGTCACTGTGTGGAATTGAATTAAAGCCCTAGACTGGGACACAAATCCAATAAATAGATTGGTCACAAGTGTTCTGACAGAAGTATAACGATGTCGCTTTTGTCATTTTGTGATAATGGATCAAAGCTTTAGACATGGACATAAAATCCTATAAACATATGAGAATAAGTGTACTAACATAAACAGCTTCCCGGTTCTTGAGAATATATGTCACTGTGAAATTGGATCAAAGCTCTTAGATTGTACAGTACACAAAATCCTAATAGACATATCAGTCATAAGGTTCTAACATAAGCATAACGATTTCATTCTGTCACAGGTTCTTAAGAATACTTATCATTGTGTGAAACCCGATCAAAGCTCAAGACTTGGACACAAAATCATAATAGACAGATGAGTCATAAACTGATCTAACATGAGAATAACGATGTAGTTCTGTTTCTGGTTGTCAATGTGTGAAATTAGATCAAATGTGTAAACTTGGATACAAGTCCTAATAGACAGATGAGTCATAAGTGTTTTGACATAAGTATAACAATGTAGTTATGTTTCAGGTTGTCATTGTTAGAAATTGGACAAGTCTCTAAACTTGGACACAAATCCTAATAAACAGAGGAGATAAGTGATCTAACATAGGCACAACGATGTAGTTCTGTTGAATGAAAGCTCTAAACTTGGACACAAAATCTTAAAAACTGTTATAACATAGCAAAATGATGTCGAAACAAAACCTGGTTTGCCCTTAATGTTCTGGAAGCCACTTTGAGAAACCAAGATCCGCACAACCATCTTCAACATCAACACCACCACTATCCAATCCTAAAGATCATTCAATAACAACACCAAAATTAAAACAAGAAACAACATAGAAGCAAAACCATTACTACAAAAACCCAAAACCAGAAACGATGGGGTTAGACTTGGATCCAGCTAAACCAGCTTTCACTAGAGCGTAAAAGACACAAATTCGACCAGCCCATAAGACAGGACTCTCAAGTAAAGAAGCTCGCGTTTTCCCATTCGAGCGTTTCTTTGAAGTCTTGTTTGTGTAATGAAAAATTCGTTGGAGGGTTAACTTGGGAGTAGCTTCAAACACAGGAAAGATGGATTTTTAAGAAGTGAACCACATGGGTTTGAGTTAGAAGGAAACGTTGATTGAGATCTGAAGAAGGACACTGAAGGGGCTTGAATAAGTGACAGTGGCATTGTTTCTTGATCTAGACGGCTGAGTTGAGACTTGAGAGTTTTGGAGCAATGAAAAAATCTTATGGGTGGGACTGGGAAGCGGAATTGGATTAGGTCGAAGCGACGACGTTCTAACATCTAGTCAAGTCAGAGTTATCGATTATTCTAGTAGACTAGTAGATATGATCCCGTGTACGTTGGAGTATATCCAACAGATTAGTATTATTGAGAAAAAATATCAGAAAAAAACATTATCTTGCATTTTCTATAACTTCTAATCTGAAATATCATATAAATGTAAAGTTATGCGTTGACTTTTTAATTAAATCGGTAAATTATGTTGACTATGCTATATGAGACACGATGTTAAATCAAAAGACGAATCATGTTTATAGAGTTAAAACTTCATACAAGATATGTTTAATCCTAACGATGTTGTTTCCGCCTTACTAAAACTTATGTTACCAAAACAAACATTAACTTGCTTTTTTGTCTACGCTTTTAATCTCTAACTTATAAAATATTATTTAAATGTCAAATTTTTGCATTGACTTTTTTAATTAAATAGGTTAATTGGTGATCGCGCTTATACGGATATATGACGTTAAATGAAAAGACGGATCTTGTTTACAGAATTAAAACTTATGTTACCAGCTTATGTTTAATCAAAACAATGTTATTTTTGTCTTACTAAGAAAATTTCAGCTTTCAAATTGTGGAGTTTTAAATCCTCAAATTTTCAAAATATTATATAAATGCCTAAGTTTTTGTCGACTTCTTGATTAAATGGCTAACTTACGTAGCCTCCGGCTTGATCGGTTCTGCGCTACCAACCGCAAAACACTGTGTTTGTGGATCGTTAATTTTTTTAGCGTTACACAAATCATGAAAATCGTGACAAATCGTATCGAACTGCTTTGGAATGGTTAGATTTCAAAAGCTCTTTTCACTAGTGTTCATGTACAACAATAATATTGGTTAAATATTTTTTTTTTAATATTTTTAATTTATACTCCTAATAAAAATTTACAAACAATCATAAAAAATAAAATAAAAGTTATTTTCTTTTATCAAATATTACTATATTAAATTCTTAAATACTTTATATATGTATTAACTAAACTAAAATATATTTATAAGTATAAAATTATTTTAATATAAAAAATGTTTCAACTAAACCTCTTAAAATAAATATTTTTAATTAATTGTTCTAAATTTTATTTAAAACTTCATTTTAAATTTCTTATTAAAATTTATATAATATAAATATAATTGATAATGTTAAACCGCAATCGTCAACCAACGTAAATTTCTCACAAATGCACTCGCTTTTAATTGTTGAACCAGTCGCTTAAGAGCTTGATTGGTTCACTCAGGAACTATCCGCAAATGCTGCGTAGGGCATTTGCTGTCGTCGCTTCTGCCATTCATGGAAATCGCATACATACCGCTTGTAATCCTCGATTTCAAAAAACTCATTCCAAATGAAGGCTATGCTACGACGATTATGTTGATTAAAAATATTATTATTATTTAGTTTTAAATTTATAATAGTCATAAAATTTTATAAAAAATCAAACTAAATTTTTTAGAAAAAATCAAAATTTAATATAATAAATTCTTAAATTCTTTATATATGTACTAACTAAACTACAATATATTTATACGTGATAAAAATATTTATTTAAATATAAAAATGTTTTAAACATCTTAAAATAAATAATTTTAATTAGTTATTATTAAATTTGTTTAAAACTACACTTTTAAATTTGAAAATTACCAAAAATGGCACTGCTTCATGTTTTTTGGTCACAGATAAGACCTAATTTTATTTATTCCTTAAATAGTATTTCTTTGCTGTTAAAAGTTTATTTTACCCTTCTTATAACTACCTATTTGGAATTAGAAATCTCATTCACTAAAATGAAACTCGTTGATTAACTCTGATCAAAATCTGAACAGATCGCTTTACTCAACTCGTTGTTTAGCTCACTGGACATTGCCGTTGTTGTTGTCTAACTCAACCCCGGCTACAGGATTATATCCATTTCCATCGTATGATTGGTGATGTTTACAACTCCATCTGACTTGCTGGTGGCTTGAGTTGTTGTCGCTTGGTTAATCGGGTTTGAAGGTTGACATTCCCCGGGATTTAATGGAGTTCGAGGGTTAAAAATCATGTGGGGCCCAAAAGCATTTGACTACTATCACTTCAAGAAGTTCCAGGAGTCATAGAATCCAAAACAAGCAGTCATACTTAAATGACTGTTACTTAAACTTGCATGACTTTCCTTCATTGAGGCGTAGATCTTTCTCAATGGCGCCAAGCTTGGACGAAGGTTGCTCGTATATCGGCCATGGTGGTGAGGGTCTCTTGATGGACTCATTGTCTGCGTAACGCCGACATGATGAATTTCTTGATGAGGAGATATGTATTGAAGTGGTAAATTTGTAGATAGAAAGTCTGATTCTTCCCACAGACGGCGCCAAAATGTGAATACATGATCCACATCCTAAATATAATACTAATATTTGTAAGGTAAAATGGAAATTGCTAAGAAAAATAAATGTAAAGTAAAATGTATTGCTAGAAAGAAAGATGTAAAACTGATTTTATTATTCGAGGGAAAAAATATCGACCCCTTACAAGACTATGAAGATCTATATTTATACACCTAATTAAGGAGTAAATGATACGTAAATAAATAATAATTAATTCTGTGATTCTCCTTTAATTCATCGGTTTTGGATTTAGCCTTTAATGTCGTAAAGCCTTGACTTTTGAATGATTCTCCTCTTTAGTTTGCAGATTCGCTTCACGGACACTCTTCGCTTTGCTTGCTCCTTCTCTTTGTGAGACTTTGCTGATAATTGACTTCCAGTTCGCTTCTATCGAGCTTTCCTACGGTTTGCCCGCCCTTGCTTACTCCAAACTGAATCAACAATTTTTGAGTTTATGAGATGGTCGACACATGTCATAATCGGAGAGCATGGATCCTTGGTTCGGGATCCGTATTAACAGGTGGATCTCGATGAAGCGACTGCAAGTAGAAGAGAAAACAAACGATAAATAATCATCGAACATTGGTCGCTTTTAGTAAGAATAAACTACTAACGGACAATTTAACCACACAAACATGCATTATCCTCGAGTTAACGTGCGCCTGAAATGAGATAAGGCATGACTGGTTTAAACGAAGCGCCTGGTTGCGGTGGGTGTGGGAGTTTACAGGACTCTTTAAGTAGTTTAACAATTAGCAGGCTTGGTTGGTTCTTCCGTACCACCTGCAAACGCCTGTGTTTACGGGTGGTAGCAGTTTCTAAAGCTTACACAAATCATGGAAATCACTACAAATCACTTTGAACTTTTTGAACCGCTTGGAATCGCTTAGATTTCAAAAGCTCCTTCCAGCTAGCGTTGGGCTGTGGGAGTCGTGGTTGGTTAAAAAATATATTTTTAATATTTTTAATTTATTAAATTTTAAATGATTTATATATGTATTAACTAAACTAAAAATCTGTTAATGAGTTTTAAAAATATTTATTATATAACAAAATGTTTCAAACCTCTTAAAATTTATAAATTTTATTTAAAAATTCATTTAAAACTTTTTATAATATTAATACAAGTTTTTTTTCCTCATAAAAATATATATATTGTAAATATATTTGATAATGTTAAACCAGAACTGCTGGAACTAGTCATAAATTTCTCAGAATGCATCCATTTCTAATTGTTAAACCAGTCATACAAATAACTGAATAACATTTATAACCACAACCACAACCTTCTGCAAACTTCCGCAAGAACCTCAATCGCCATGCTTAAACTAGTCGACTCTTAGGGTTCGACTGGTTTAAATACGGTAGTTTGTGGAAGCGGACAGTTACAGTTATGAACGTTAATAAGAGATTTGTATGAGTGGTTTAACAAATAGAAAAGGGTGCGTTTGCAAAAAATTACTGACTGGTTGAAAGCGGTTGCAGATGCTGTTAAGTATATTCAAAATATATTATTTTTATAAGAAAAATTTTATATTACCATAACCAAAATTTAAAGGGCAATTCTCAAATTTAGCACTATTTTAAGTTTTTTCTTCCAAAATTAGCACACATTCTCAAAAGTGGACACATATAGGATTCATTAACGTGTAAAAGACAATTCTGCCCCTTTCTAAAAAAACACCCAAAATTCCAAAAATAACACTTCTAATTAACACAAGCCTAATTTTTCTTTTTTTTCCGTCCGATTCTCCAAGAATTTTCCCGACGATTCTCCGATTGAAGTCTCTACCGTGGTTCCGATGAGGAATCTGAAACATTATTGACGAAAACAACAAAACTGAGACAGATCAAAGGTGAGATTGTTTGAGATTTGAGCTTGACTGTTTTTTTTTCATTTCACGATTTGAGATTTCAAATCGAAATCTCAAATTTTAATCATGTTCTATGAAGTTATTTGTATCCTTAGTCGGGATTACTAAAAATGTATAAACTGTGAGTACTTCTTCTCAAATTCTAACTTTTGATACTTTGCTTGGTAACTCTAGTATAAACTTTATGATTTAACATTGATTATTCGCTGGATTCTGTAACCTGGTTTATGGCTTGGCTTATTTGTGTTTTTATAACTCTTTTTACAATGTGTGTAGTTCTTGAAGATAGAACAAAAAGTTCCCAAATCATTCCCAAATCACCACAAATGCTTCATAGATAACCTGATATTGTTCTTTATTTTCCTGTAACAGCTTAAACCAACTTTCATAATGGGGGAAAGAACCAAATGGGAAGTTTGTGAAAATAAACCAGTTTTCGAAGTTTTAGTTACTTACAGCAAGTGGAAGAGATTCTTGGAATGGAAGAATTTAAGATAGTGAAAGACTCCTTTCTTTGTCCAATTATTAAGTTTCATTCAAATGGAAAGATGATGCTGTCAGCCAAGATACTCCACTGCATACTGACCAAAAAACTGGTTACAAAGAAGAAGAAAGAGTTGTTATTTTGTTTTGTGGGCAGCCAATGAGATTCTCTATCAGAGAATTTCATTTGGTAACTGGTCTGAATTGAAAAGAATTGATTCAAGACAATGAAGAACAGTAAAAAAGTGGAATTGGGGGAAATTAGAGGATACACATTCATCAGAGAACATCATTGAGCTGATGATAAAAGCTGACAGGACTTCATACGACGAGAAATTTGTCCGGGGAATGCTGGTACTAATTGAAAATATCTTCCTGCATAGATATTCAGCAGCCATGTATCCAAGAGAGTACTTAGGGAAAGCGACCAATCTGGATTCAATGATGAATCATCCATGGGGGAGAGATGCGTATGAGCTGCTGTTAGAGTCAGTCGACAAACTTACGAAGGAGAAATTGACAAGAAATTCATACGACATTCATGGTTTCCCATTTGCACTGCACTTGTGGATTTTAGAATCCATTCCCAAGCTACAATCAGCCTTTTTCTACTGTTGACAAGGTAGTCCCAACGACCGCCTTTTTTATGTGAAAAATATATGCTGAAAAATCCAACTATTGAAGAGGTTTTATACATACACTACAAGAAATGTGGGTATTAATAGCATCGAAAGATAGCGTTATTACAGTTCTGCTATTGTATACGGAGACGGGTTTTTGTCATAATGTTTGTTCTTATAAAATGCTATAATTATTATCAGCGAAAATAAAATCTATCGGTCACAGAATTTGGTAAGGGCGGCACCTTACCATTGCAGATCAAAAAATAAACGCTATCTTACGCCTAAATTATTTTTTTTTCTCATCTCCAAATAACTTAAGGTTTTAAAAATTTCTAAAACCCTCCGATTTCTTCATTTTACTCAAAAACCCAATTTCTTCATTTTTCTCGCATAATCCGAACTCTATCTCAATTTATTCATTTGGCATTCGTCCTCTAATCTAATCGAGCTTCATTGTCGACTACAAGAAATCTACCGAAAACCGACGGATTTTCCGACGGAAATATTTTGTCGGAAATTTCCGACGGTTTACCGAGATTCGATTATAAAATTTGGAACCGGCGGAAATCCATCGGAATATTTCCGGCCGAAAATTCTGACGGATTTCAACGTAAATTCCATTGGAAATCGGAGCCGTTATATTCTCGACAGATTGATTTGAATTTCGGCGGATATCCATGCCGCTTATTCCGACGGAAATCTGATGGATATCCATGCCGCATATTCTGACGGATTTCGATGGCCTATGGAAAAAAGTCGGATAATATGAACGCTAATGTATCCGCTGAATTTACCGTTTTAATGGATTTCGATGGAACTGACGGAAACGAGTTTATATATAGTTTCTCCTTCCTCCATCCCATTACACAACAATCTTAATTTCATATCTCTCATTTCTTGTTTACTTAATACTAATTTATAAAAAAGTGAAAATATGTCTAGATATTTTCGATCATGGATGGACTAACCATTAATGGATCCGGAGACTTAACAACTTGAACGAGGAGTATGCACGAGGCATATACGAAGTTCATGGAAGGGGCGGAAAGCAACCGTTGTTCAAAAATTAGGTAAGTTAAAATGTCCATGTTCAATTTGTAGGAATTCTCGAATGTCGTGATAGAGATAGTTTGGCATCATTTAGGATAGTAAATGGGTTTACGCCGGTTACAAGATATGGTATTTACATGGAGAAACAAATGTCGAGTATGGTAGTACTAGTGAACCAACTATCTCAGATTGTTTAGGAGGTAGCACGAAGTAGATGTAGGTGTAGGGAGCGCAGATGGTGAATGATGCATTTAGAGAGAATGTCGAGTTTAGCAAAGGAAGAAAGATATAGGTTCAAGAACCCAATGTAGAAGCAAGAAGATTTTTTGATATGTTAGATGCTGCAAAGCAGCCACTATATAAAGGGTGTAAAGAAGGTCATTCGCCTTTTATCACCGCAAGTAGATTGATGACGATTAAGACGGATTACATTTTGGCAGAGGAGGCGTTGATGCGATAACAGATCGGGCGAAAGATTTATCGCCAGTAAGATAATCTTTTACCCGGATCATACTACGAGGTACAAAAAACTTGTATCTGGGTCTTGCCTTACCGTATAAGGTAATAGAGTGCATCGACAACCGTATGCTATATTGGAGAGAAGATGAAAACCGCAAAAGATGTAGATTTTGTCGGAAACCACGGTATCGAAAGTAGTGGCAGAATTCAAATTCCATATAAACGTATGTGGTATTTACTAATAACAGAGGTTGAAGAGGTTATATATCAACATACAGAGCCAATGAGATGGCATGTAACATCGCCAAGATGGAGATATTACATATCCTTCGGACGCAGGCTTGGAAACATTTTCAATCATTGTATCCGGAGTTTGCGATGAGCGAAGGAATGTGTACCTGGTTAGTGTACAGATGGTTTTAACCCATTTGGGGAAGCATGGAAGAAGTATTCAAGCTTGTAATTGTAACCCTTACAATTTGCCTCCATCTCTGGATGACAATCAAGTTGATGGTCCACCGCCCGAGATAAACGGTGAAACTTTATTGGAGCAATCGAGAGATTTTAGTGCTGAGACTACTCCTTATTGTGGGGGTAATGGACATGAACCTATTTATGGTGCTGTGAATTTCATAACTGGCATAAGAAGAGCATATTTTGGGATTTGCCTTACTGGAAGAACCATTTATTGGTGCATAATCTTGATGTCATGCACGTTGAGAAGAACTTCTTTGAGAACATCATGAACACAGCCTTAAACGCCCAAGGAAGACGAAAGACAATACGAAATCTAGATTAGGACTTGCCAAGCATATCAGGGACGAGGTTTTCTTGAAGTGCTCCCAAATGGTCAATGTCCATTTCCATTATACCCGTTAAGTAGCAAAGAAAACTGAATTTTTTGATCGGATTCACGACGTATGTTAAATTCAATCGATGGATACGATCTAATCAAGCGAATCGCATCGATTATGGAGAAGGAAAGTTTATCGAATGAAGAGTCATGATTGTCACGCCAGGATGCAGAGGTTTCTTCCATTCGCTTTTGCTCATCTTCCCATAAAGACGCTTTACCAAGCAATTGCAGGAGTAGGTGCTTTCTTCACGATTTATGCACAAGAACACTCGCCTGAGGGAATCCAAAATTTACGTAGCCAATATCCCTGGATCCTTTGTAATTGGAGAAGATATTTCCATCTTTCTTTGATGTGATGGAACATCTTCCGATCCACCTCCCACGAAAGCTGAACTAGGAGGCCCGGTTCAATACCGCTGGATGTATCCATTTGAGCGGTATATGTTTCATCTAAAGAAAAAGGTTAAGAATTCGAGTAGAGTAGAGGATCTATTATCGCCAGAGCATCAACGAAGAGGCCTCACAGTTTGCTGAATTTTACTTCCGGCCAGAAGTTCGACGAAGAGTAGACGCCCTAGTCGCCATGATGATCATGGTGAGAGAGCGATTTACCTGCCGTTGTTCCAGAGTTATTTTCCCAAGTCACGAAGCCAGTGGCAAACGAAAAGGCGAATTATCTCAAGAGGAGTTTAAACACTTGCATATGTATATCCTAACCAATTGTGAAGAAATTACGGAATACGTAAAGGTAAAACAAAAATTTTTTGTGTCATTTAATGTATAATTGATTATTTTATATGTTATTATTAACTTGTCAACTATTTTGGTTTTCGTATGTGATTTCCATGGCATTAATACGCGGGTACTATACGGATAACACAGCCGACGAGCCTCAAGCCCATACGGAGGAGGCATTTATGCCTTGGTTGCAATTTTACGTAAGTGTTTAAAAACCATAACTCATTTAATAAATTATTTTGAAATACTAACTTGTCAACTTATTTTTGTAGGTTTCGAAGGAGTAATAAGGGATGACATTTCCCACATGGTTATTGGAATTTGTTAATGGTCCAAACTACATTGCAACTTCTTATCCTAGATACTCGCAGTCGGATATGGGTTTAGGTTCATGACGAGAGAAGGACAACGCAAACTTCAGATTCTGGTATTTCAAAGGAAATCTGGTAATGATGTTTACTACGCGCTTCTAGTAAAAAATATTGAAGCGGTACCTGTGAATGTTAGGACTTGGAGCATTGTTTTCAAGTGTGATTGGTATGATTCAACACTCGGTCGTGGGCTCTATGTAGACCAATTTGGTGTTACGCCCTAATTCAAGTCGGAGACTAGAAACGATGACCCATTCATTCTAGGATCACAAGTTGAGCAGGTAGGGTACTAATATTAGTGTAATTAATACTCAATTCCTTATTTAGGTATAATACTTACAAAACTAATGTGTTTTTTTAGGTGTGCTATATTCATACCTCTAATTACACGGCGGACGGATCTTTGTACGTTACTAAAAATGACCCCCTGAGGAAGAATTTACGGGAGGTGCGAACACGATCCTTACAGCCAGCAGAAGTTGTTCCAATGGATCCAGTTGAGCCTTCTTGTGCTCCGGATCTTGTTGTTGATTTCACACAATTTGGTTTAGTTTTTCCGACTCGTAAGAAGAACAAGGTGAATTTTATGAGGATTCAGACTCAATTCCATCTCGAGGGATCTTCATCATCATCTAATGAAGATTAGTTATACACGTGGTTTGTATTAATTTCCCATTACAGAAAGATGTAAATTTGTTATTTTGTATTTTAATTAATTTTGACATTACGTGTAAACCATAGGTCTCGAAGAGCAGCTGCCGAGCATTTTATAAGCTCAACTTCAGCTTTGTATATTTTAACAAATTTTAATAAACTAAGATTTTGCCAGAAATTAAAAATTCCCTAAACAAACACATTAACAAAACCCACACAACTCATTAAACCACTCAAAAAATTTGTATTTTAAATGTGTTAAGAAATTGACAAAGCGGAAACTATCAAAAACCGACGGATTTGCGTAACGTTTGCTCAGGTTTCAAATTATTCGTTTTTCCGATTTGAATCTAAAACACGGTCCGCTTTAGGTTTTAAATTATATTACCTAAAAATGGATAACGTTGTTTATAAAAAAATAACCGCCGGAACTCGGCGGAAAATCTGACGGATATCCCACGGTTTCGGGGTTATTTTAAATTTAATTTTTATAGATGTGTAATTTTAAACCGCCGGAAATCCATCGGTTTTTCCGACAGATTTCCGACGGGTTTGGGGTTTACATGGTTAAATAGTAATTGCTTGTACATCAAGACAATGTTAAGAACAAACTTTGACAAAATAAACTAAATTATGTGATATATAACATATTTTGAAAGATTTTGTTTTTAGACATGGTTCGATCGAAAGTGTTTCATAGATAAACATATAGTTAACGTACAAGTTTACCAAATACGAAATAATCATCTAAACTTTTGAAATTTGTCAAATGATAGATTTCTATAAGTTATTTGTGTTTGCAAACATGAATTTATAATACTATAAACATATGTTTATCAAACGGTGCGAATAATTCATTGAAACCATTAAATCCATCGAAATCCATCGGAAATTTCCGATGGATTTCGACGGGTTTAGGTAACTCGTGTCCCCATTTAAGGATTGACTGGCCAATCAGAGGACATGCATATTTTGACTATCCGCCGGAAATCCATACGATAGTTCCGACGGATACGCTAAAAATTAGGCGGTAACCTTTCCAAACCTTATCGAAAACGTGTCTAATTTAATTTTTTAAAATCGACGGATTTCACGGATATATCCGCGTGAAATATCGCAATATATACAGACTTCGCTTCTTCCTCCTCACTTTCGCAGAGTTGAAAAAATTTCCTAAAATCGCCAAAACTCTTCCAAGCTTCCGGATTTCCGATATATCATCCAAATGTCTAACAATCCCCAAACTTGTAAGTTTTGGAAGTTTATATTATGGATTCTTAAGTTTTAGTTAGGATTGATTGTTTAGAAAATTAGAAATGTTAGATTTAGGTTTGTAATGTTAGATTTAGGTTTGTAATTGTTAGATTTTTGTTTGTAATGTTAGATTTAGGTTTGTAATTGTTAGATTTACGATTGTTATGTTTATTGAAATTATTTGTTTTCTTAATTTATTTATTAATTGAAATATTTATAATTTTTTCATGCATTAATATTTTCTTAATTTTGGTATGTTATTATAATTTTAGAAAATTATCATTGACAATTTTTTGATAATTTTTAATCATGATAGTAATTTATAATTATATTCATGAATTATTCATTCTTTTATAAATCAAGGATTTACAAATTTTAAATTTTTTGGAATTAATACTTATAAATAAAAATTAATGTTGATGTTAGTAATTTATAAGTACTTCCATCAATTATACATTATTTTATAAATTTATAATTGTTTTGGAATAATAATGAATGTAAAATATTTTTTTTAAAATTATTTATTATTATTTTTTTTTATTATTTTGATGATATATAATTTTTTCATATACTGTTTGATTTCTTTTTTAATTTTTCTAGGGATTACGGTAGGTTTGTCCGCTCAGACATGGCGGATCTAGTAGTCGCTGGAGGTACTGCCGCCGAGGAGTTCTCCTATACCGAGACACATATCCCAAGACACAGATCCCGGAGACAGCGCCTATGCCGACGCTTTTCACCTACTGCACTGTCAAAGATGAGCCCGAGGACTTTGTCGCTCAACCAGGACTAGATAGATTGCCTCGCCTCCATCCGGATTATGAGGCAGAGACACATGGTTAGTTTTGTTAATTTTAAGATTTTTAATATTTATTTACTATTATTACTTTAGTTACAATTCAAATTATTTGCACTAATTTCTTTGTAGGTTGGAGATTCCGAAATGGGATTTCAAGTCCATTAACCGGATGCTCAATGGAATGCTTCATTATCCGTATCTCGAATTTTACAACCAAATGCCGATGGCGGATCAGGAATTGTGGTTTCGCCAATTTATGTAAGTACTTCATATTTTAAATTTTTTACTTTTATTTAATATTGTTTATTTTATTTGAATTTTGATTTGCAGCAAGAATTTACTTGGGACAGCCACATAACCGCCGGTTAGACGATGCTCGATAAAAAAGCAGCGAGAATGTATTCGGGAAGCTGAACGAGTGGAAGGAGAAGTGGCACAAGAATGATGTCCTTAAGGGAGCTGCTTTCAACCCGGCCTATGGAGCGGGTTATGCACTTATTGAGTGAAGAACCCACAAGACAAGCTCCATAACTCATTCTAAAGTGCTTAAACAGCGATCGCAAAGGAAAAGGCAAGGCGACGATAATCTAGGAGCGGTTAGTTTGGTCACACGGCCAAAACAACTGGTAAGTTTTTTATTTAATTAAAATTTTGTTATTTAAGTTTTATAATTTTATAGTTTACTAAATTTTCATTTTGTAGTTTTGGCAAGACGGTGTCCCACCTTCCGCTATCACATTGCTCAAGGATGCGATACCAGCAGGAAAAACCATGAAATCCAAGATCCGCTGGCTCGGGAGATCATTGACAATTATGAGAAGATGAAGGAAGACTTCTCCTTTCCAGCCAATCATCAAGCGAACGCTTCCAATGACCGATCTTCCAATCGAGAAGATTAACGAATTTGTCTACGGTAAGTAAAATATATATTTATATCGCTTTTTTTAATTTCTAATTTTAACAAAATTTCCGCTTTCTACTATAGTGTAATTCAAGACAAAAGGTCGTGGTATTTGGTCTTCCGGATGACGACTTTTTCTGCAACTTCGCTTTACGGCGGTTCTCCAGATATTAGCGCATAGCTCGCACAACGAGATGCTGAGATGGAAGCTATGAAGATGCAGCTGCAACAGCTCGCAGAAGAACAAGAAGCTAAATCGCCCAACGAGAAGCGGATCGCTTCCAACAAGAAGCGAACGCGAGAGATCCCGCAAATTGAGGCAGGATAACCGCTATTGCAGCAATAAATGGCGGAATTCTTATCCCGCCTCGTAGTTTTAGATTTTTTTCCCTTTTTTATTTGGAATTATTTTAGAAATATTGAATTTCATTTTAATTATTGCATTATTATTATTTCTTTAATTTTAATTTATATTAGATTTTAATTATTTAATTTATATTATAAAACAAATTTGCTAAATTAATAAATTTATTTTTAAATATTCGATTTATAATTAAAAATATTTCAATAATACCGCCGGAAATCCATCGGTTTGTATCCGCTGGTTATCGATCCGTCGGTATGCCGGTTATATATCCGCTGAAATCCGCTCGGTAGTTAAATATCAGAAATCTGTCGGAAATCCGCCAGTTATAGATCCATCGGAATTCCGCCGGTTATAGATCCATCGGAAATCCGCCAGTTTGTAAGAATCAGAACTCGTTGGTGTTCCGCCGGTTTTAACCGACGGAAGACCGACGCTTTTAAAACCACAGATTTCGGCGGATTTCTGATTTCGGAGTCCGCAGAAATCCGGTAAAATCCGGCGGATTTCTGACGATATTTTATTATTCGACGAGATAGAAGCGACGAAAAACCGACGGATATCCGACGGATTTTACTAAATCGACGGATTTCACAGAATTTACCGCCCGTTACGCGGGTAGATTTCTTGTAGTGTCGATTGAATGAAAAAGGTTTGTTCTTCTCACTCGATTTACTCTTATGATTTGGGGGTTCACCGATTTAGATCTTTAGAATGCATGTTGGGTTCTTCGAAAAGCTAATTTGATCTTTTAGAATGCATGTCTCAGATCTATCTGCAAAGGATCGAAACACGATTTTGATTTTTTTGAGTTTTGAATCTGAGTTTCTGTGAACATGCATCTTTAAATTTTATTTGGGTATAGACGGCATCCCTTTATTCTTCGTGATATGGACCACATTTCGGATCCCTATTTGCATTTCAGCTTGGATTTTTTGATTATTTTGTTAAAATTGAGTTTGAGTTTCATTTCTTATTCATCAATTTCAGAAATGGCAAAGACAAGAGGAGGAGGAAACTTGGTTGGTCTCACGAGAAGACGTAATCAAGGTTTGGAGGCGCCACCTATTTTTTTCAACAACAGTAAAGGTGAAGAAAGGAAAAACTGGTGCTAAGAAAAGAAAATGGTAGAAAAAGAAAGTGGCATGTGAAGATGATGAGGTAGAAGATGCTAACTTAGCTTGTCAACTTCTAAGGGGAAGCTGATGATAATGATGAGTCCTAAGATGCAGTTTCTAACAAAGAAATTCCTGAGAAAGCAGTTTCAGAGAAACAAGAGCCTCATCATAAAAAATAGCAAATTGATAATTTCTATATATTAAATTTAAAATAGACTCAACAAACTATTTTTTACAAAATTAATTAAAAAATACTTACAACACTTATACCCACGGAACATCACCTAGATAACAATTCTGAATCACAAGAACTTGAACGCTTCCAAATGGATATTGGATATTGGTGAAGGCAAGATAAATGAACCTAATTTAGGTGAAGTGGATAACGATATACCTAAAAATCTGCTTATAACGGATTGTAAAAACCTCAAGCTTATAGTTACAGCAGTTTACGGAAAGCCTATGACAGGAAACAAAAATCGCTTTTTCTTAAGACAAAGATTTATATTGAGCCCAACTAATAAAGATGTATGTATAATTAATGATTTTATGCTTGCTAAGTTTGAAGGTAACATGATACATAAACATAGCATCGATTCTCAATGTTTAATGATATTATGTTTTCAAATGATTTTAACAACATGCATATGTAGTTAGGGGAGGAAAAACGTTATTTAAGCTCGGATAGTATTGAACCCACATAAAAACAGAAGCGGATATGATAATTTATTCTCAAGAGTTTTTGAATAGTGTTAAACTTTCCAGATTGTCTAATCATGATCTGCGTATTGAAGGTTGGTGTTCGATAATGTTACTTAGGAATATAGATCCTAAGGAGGGCTTCTGCAATGACACAAGACTTTAGGTTACCAAATTAGATGATTATGTGATTGAAGCATAAAAATATAATGAACGAAGATGATGAGGTTAAAAAGGTATTGATTTTTAGGATGTTTATTTCTCTACCAGATACAACGCTCCCTTTTAAAATGACGATAGATAATTTCTTGTTGCAATTGCATTTAAGACGACCATAAACAAAAGCCATGATCAAACTCTATCAAGCATCGGACTCTATCTTCCTCATCCAGTTTTTTACACGGTCAATTGTATGTTGCTCCTTTTCTAATTAAATCCAGATGTGGTTACGTACTTACGTAACTTATTTCAGCTTCCTACTTCTCAATCTATTTTATATATTTTAAAAACCATTGAAATTTAAATATTACATTTACTCACCATTATGAGTAATATCGTCTTACCATAATAATTTAAATATTACTTCGTAAACCCTAAACCCACCTCTAATTATTATTTCTATAATATTCTCTTCTCTGACCCTCTCTTCCCTCTCCATCATCTAAACCTGTCAATATTAATCTTCAATATCTCTAAACACCTCCAAATTACCAGTTCAGCCTACCCCATATTCGATACTCGAAGTAATTGATGATAGGTCGATTCTCACCGTATAGTTGTTCGTCTCTTACGTTAATGGAAGCCCGTGATTTCAAACGCGACAATGTTTTACTGAACGTTGAATGCTTGCTCTGGACAAAAAGGTGATGCTCAAGACTATATTTTCATATAAAAAAATTCCACCACCGTTTTCTAATTCTTTCCCTTTTTTATCTAGGGCTAATGTCATAGCATTAATCCACGCTTGCCTCCATAAGCTTAAAACTAAACTTAATGACAGCAATTTATTCTAAAAATCAATGATATGACGAAAATGGATGCCATCGATGTTCACCACTACCAAATCCCACATGAATATTACCGTATCCATCCATTTGAAGAAATCAAAAAGATGGTAGAGAAAGAGGTTCATTTGCCAGGTATTAAAAAAATATAGTCATACATTTTAATATGTTCCCTATTTTTATCCTAATAATGCTACTGTTTGTGTTTTGTCTAGATACTATTGTCCAAATTACATGCATCCCTGTTTCGAGAAGGTGGATGAGACGAAATCCTCTCCAAAAAAAACTTTCAATCTTATTCTTACTTCTACTTTTGAAAGGTATTCATCCATTTTTTCTTTCCAGAAATATTTTTTACTACGTTATTTTAATTTATTCTTCAACCTAATATTAAGAGGTCATGAATTTTTTCAGGAGAGAAAAAATGTTTTCCAAGAATATGTCCGACTAGATTATTGTATGTAGTGTAGTTCTCTTATAGTTTTGAAATTATACTCATTTAAGAAAAAACTTAGGTCAACAATAATTATGCTTCTCGTCTTCATTTGTTTTAAATTTTTAATCCTGGTTTACTTTGTGCTTCATATAATGCAGTGGTATTTTTGTATGTAGTGTTTGTTATAAATCATTATACAAATGACACACAATTTAAATATTTTCTTTTTAGTTTAAAAATTATACTCATTTTAAAAAGCTTAGGTCAACAATAATTCATGCTTTTCGTCTTCATTTGTTTTCCAATTTTATACCTGGTTTAATTTTTGCTTCATATAATGCAGTGGTGAGACTGCTTATGTATTTGTTCGGGACAAACCTGCATCTAAACTCCATGATGAACTTGACCAACTTAAAATATAAAATCAATTGTCGCTATTGGTACGGGTGTTAATCCTAAAGTTGTTCGATGTTAGCTCCAAAGTTATTTCTCACATTTTTCCCCAACAGATTTATTTAGACTACTGACATCTATTTTCACTTACTTTTTTCCTTAATAATTGAAGGAGAAATTTATCTTAATACAATTGTTTCCACCTGTTTTCTATTCAACATGGACAACAAACTTACTAAAGATTTCTGCAAAAGGTAATACCATTAAAAAAACTCCTAACATGAATATTATCAATGAATTTGGGGTATCATTTCCCATCTAAAAAATTTGACCATTCCAAAACTGCAGCACCATCTTTCAGAAAACTCTTGTGCCTTCAATTGAAGATTCCAATATTGAGTTAGTTCTAACTGATATCCAAAGTATCACACAGATACTAGATTATGTTAATGCTCAAGGTGAAAGGTAATTAATTAATCTTACCATGATGCATATCCCCAAAGTTTGGACATATTACTATAATTGTGCTTCACATATGTTTCTGTAGGAGAAAATGATTTGGTGTAAGGCAAAGATGGTTGACGTTATGTTAGAGACTGGATGGTACTTCATCTCATGCACTACATGTTTCAAAAATTTTGCAAAAAGGGGAAACAATTAATTTGTCCAAAATGTCAGGCTCTAACAACAATTAGACTCTTCTTGGTATGCTTCATATCTCTCAACTCTATTTCACACATTCCTTTCAATCCTATCTCTATGCTTATATGCTGGTTTTCCCACATTTAGATTTTGTAGATATCGTATTGAGTAAGAGATGGACGATGACTGCCAAACCACCACATTTGTTATTTTTGATAAACCGTCTCAAGTATTATTAAAGACTATTGCATCAGACTTGGCTGCGAAACAAGTACCAATATTTTGTCCTTTTAAAACAATGGAGAACTTTATAGTTGCCTAATTTATTAACGTCGTTTCCGTCTAATTTACAAACGCATTACCTATAACAGGAATCAACAGAGAACTCTGGAGAGATAGTTCCTCAGCTTATCAAAAGAATAAGGTCAATGAAGAAAATTAGCGATTATATTGTGTAGATTTGTGTTTTGTAGTTAAATAGTTCACTATAAGAAATCTACCGAAAACCAACGGTATTTCCGACGAATTAATATCCGCCGGAAAATAACGACAGATTTTCGGTGGAATTTACATTTTAATATCCGGCCGGAATTCGACGGTATTTTCCGATGGATAGTAATCCGCCGGTTCCTGTC
>CM051378.1:327203-347230 GCA_028015245.1 Cardamine occulta
ATCCGGTCTTCACTCCAATAATCAGTCCTCACTTTTAACATTCCCCTCAAGATTGGTTGGTGGAGATCCAACAAACCCATCTTGCCATGAAGATCATTACACACCTTAGATGTTGTTGCTTGGTGAAAAGACATCTAATCGGGTCACTGCCTCCACAAACGTTGGTAAAATTATTCCAAATTCAACCTTCTCTCAAGACATAGTGACAATCCACCTCAATACGCTTCTCTCATGGAACACAAAGAGTTGGGGTAATATGGATGGCAGCCTGGTTGTCACAATGAAGAGTCAGGGGCTTGATGATTCAATTCCTAGATCCGAAGGGCCTTTATCCAAACCAACTCACCAAACAGGTTTGCCATTGCCTAAGACTCAACAGTGACTTGATCTAGAAACTCCCTTCCGCTTTTATCCAAGTAACCAGGTTTCCACCAACAAATGTACAAAACCCAGTTGTTGACTTCCTATCAACCTTATCTCCCGCCTAATCAGCAGATCACAAGATTCAATAATATCGTTGAGTTATACGACCCATCCAAATACCTCCTTCGCGTGCCTTTCAGTATCCGAGGACGCGATCAACCATTCCCCAATGATGTTTGCTTGGAGCCTGCATGTTGACTTGCTTGATTTATCGCAAACGAAATGTCTGGTCTTGTGATAGCCAAGTATATCAACCTTCCCAACAGCCTTTGATATCGCTTAACTTCCATAAATTTCGCCCCTCCGGCATATTTTATAACCATCCTCAATGGGAGTCTTAGCTGGTTTTACCCAAGCTTCCCTGTTTCTTCAAGCAAATCAAGAGTATATTTCCTTTGGGATAAAATAATCCCTTATCAAATTTGCATACCCCAATCCCAAGGAAATACTTTAAGCTCACCCAGGTCTTTAATATCAAATGATGCCTAGTAAAGTCTTCGCTCTTCGATTCCTCAACATCATCACCGTGACAATAATATCATCCACATACACCAGCACTGCCACAGTCCCATTCTCGCTTTTGTTGTAAACAATGTATGGTCCGCTTCGATTTTCTAAATCCATTCTCAAGAAGACATCCACTTAGCTTGTGGTACCAAGCCCGAGGTGATTGCTCGAGACCATAAATTGCTTTCTTAAGCTTGCAGACCTTGTTGTCACCTATACTAACACCTTCTGGAGGAACCATGTACACTTCTTCCTTTAAATCTCCTTGAAGAAATGCATTTTTCATCCATCCGCCATATGTTCCAACACGGATTAGTAAGAATAGAGAGTAAGAACCTGCACAACGAAGCCAACAATCGCCAAAGCGTCTCTGTGTAATCCACTCCATGCTTTCTGTGTAACCCTTGGCAACTAACCTCGCCTTGTATCTCTATTTCCCCAAGTATGGTATACTTGATGGTATACACCCACCTCCACAGCCAACCAGCTTCTTCTTGTTGGGCTTGTCAACTTCATCCCATGTATTATTCTTAACCATGGATACTATCTCTTCCAGCATAGCTTGAACTCCAAACATCATCCAAACAAGCCTCTTCATAGCTCTTGGAATCCTATGTTGGTCAATATTGACGAGGAAAGCTTGGTGTTCTTGTGAAATTGATCCATAAAGCACAATGATTCTGAATTGGATGAGCCACCGCCCGATTATTGAATATACTCTTGTGTTCTTCCATTTCTCGGGAGGGAATCTCATCCTTGTACTTCTTCTCAATGGAGTGTACAATTTCTTCTTAGGATCTGATGCCGGATTCCTCAACAGCTTCGGGCCAGCTGATTCTCGATCAATCTCAACATTGGGTGATTCCATCTCCAACATTACCCTAAGTTCACCCACAGCTTCCACTTCAATAAAGACTACTGTTCTCACCTTCATCTACCACAACATCATCACGATCAATATGTTCATTTTCATTACCAACACTTGAGCTACCCCTTCAAGAATAACCCTAATGTAGATGCATTTTCCACAGATGAGGTTAAACTGGCCGCTTATCCCAACCTTTTGTACCAAAATATCCCTTATCTTCAATAAATTTAACCTCTCTTGATATATGCACCACCGGTGGTTGGATTGTAACACTTGTACCTTTTTTGTGGAAGAATACCCAATGAACATACACTTGATACTTTGGTTTCTAACTTGTGCCTCCGAAGTTTCGGAACAAAAACGAGAGATACACCCAAACACACGCAAATGATCAATAAGGTTTAACTTTGTTTAATACCTCAAATGGAGAAATGTTTCCAAGATGAGCTGCTGGTAGCCGGTTTATTAGATAAAGCAGGCTGTCATCACAAAGATCACCCCCAATACTCCTTAGGTACACTTCTCTCAAACAACATTGCCCTCGGATACCTCCATTAAATGCCTGTTTCATGCTCAGCCACTCCATGCTGTGGAGTATATGCACAAGAAGTCTGATGCACGATTCCCCTGTTCTCCACAAACCTCTTAAAATCATTACCCATGTATTCTCCACCATTATCACCTCGTAACTTTGATCTTAACCCCAAACCGAGTAATGACATAATTGTAGACATTGGAGAACGCCTCGAGAACCTGGCTCTTCGAACTCATAAGTGCACCCTATGTGGATTTCGACTTCTCAGCAATAAAAGAAACAAAATACTTATATTGATCACCGGGTTGCATAAGGAGTTGTCCATACATCAGAATGTACAAGATCAAAACATGTATCATACAACGCATCGATTCTGGAAAAACAGTTCTCGCAATGTTTCCTAGAATGCACGCCACAGTCCTTATGATCTTGTGCTTTCTGATTAAGCAGAGCAAGCTGGAGAGCTTTAAGATGAGGATGACCCAATCTCTCGTGCTAAAAAGTGCTTAGTGCTGACTTACCAACATGCTTATCCACAGTAGGTTGCTTTCATCCAAAAAACATAGAGACCAATTCTTGGAGCAACCTTCCCGATGGTCTGCTCCGGATTTAATGTCCTGAAACTTTACATCATCGGGACTAAAGACAACCACACAATCAAGGTCCTTTGTATGCTTAACAGCATAATAAATTGTTAGAAAATCTGCAAATATAGAGCCTTCAACTTCTCTTTTAAATAACTCTAAATTACCAATTCCTCTAATCTCAACATCTTGTCCATTAGCAATTGTAACCTTTCCACCATGTGGCTCAACATTGGACAATAATTCCTATCACTAATCATGTGATGAGAAGCACCGTAATCCACTATAACCTTTTTTTGAGTTCTAGAGTGAAGAACCCTTACCAGATTCTCAAGAGCTTGGTGATGCTCTAGATTAGAGCATCTAGGTCTGACCTTCTCGACCACATCATCTACGCGGATGTAGCTACACCAGCCACTCCCTTGACGCCTGACCCGCCACTTTGAAGTTCTTGGGCTTTAGATGTGATAGAGAGTCCAAAGATTTATCCTTGTGTGTCCTTTCATCTTACAAGTGATCACACATAAGGTTCTTCTTGTCAGCCATCAATCTGACATCCTTTGCTTTGCTTACATGAGCAACTTCACTTGTCCCTTTAAAAGAGACCCTGGAGCCTTCCTCCTTTGAATCATCATGCACACTTGGTTGAGAGTAGCAGCTTATCAAACCTCGAATGTGTCGAACCATCCAAAGTAGGACTCATCAAGAGTGAGGAGCAAACCAAACACTTGATCTTGCTCTCCTCTCCACCATCTCCTTGATATCAATAGTAGGGGCCTAAGCACGTCAAGCTCTGCCCACAGTCCCCTAAACTCACCAAAGAGATCCTTGAAATCCTTCCCCTTGTTGAAGATTGCTAAGAGCCTGCGCTTGATCTCATAAATCCTACCGAGGTTGATTCATTTCCATACACTCCCAAGAGTGTATCCCATAACCCCTTTGCAGTCTCTACATAAGAATAAGATGCTAGGATGGTCGGCTCTAAGGAGCTCTCAAGAACAGCAAGCTGATCTTCTTGGATCCACTTGGAATCCTCTTTGCTAGAGCTTATTTGGGCTGGAGACTCTAGCTCTCCTCCAGTAGCTACAGCGCCAGTCCCTTCAACTCCCCTGGTGGTGCCCGCTTGTTTGACTCAGAGGAATCTCCCTGATGTAAGACATGGATCCATAATCCACGGCTTCGAGTGCTGTCTTTGTGGTTCTGGACCATAAGAGATAGTTGTCCTTTTAAGAACAACAGGTAAGGTGAAGTAACTTGAGATTATCCATCAGAAAAGCTTCGATACAATGAAAGATTGAGAAAACGGGGTCTTTAGGAGCTTATTGCTCTGATACCATGTAGAAATACAAAGATCTGCTTGTTTGAGATTTTGGAGAATTTTGAAAAATGAATAAGCATTTACAAAATGAAGAAGAAGAAAGTGAGAGATATTTTTCTTCTTATCTCATCTCATTGATTTGTGTATGGATCCTTTACAATCATATATCCACTCTAAGGAACCTAAACAAGTGGCTAAAATTAATTAACATGTGGGAAAAATGACAGCCACAAAATATAAAAGTCAAACAGACCTCACTTTTGTAAGACCAATTCAATCTTGACTTGAATAATTCCTATCTGGTCTTCACTTCAATAATCAGTCCTCACTTCAACAGAATCAACACTTTCATTAGCCAAAGATTTCACCATTTTCAAGTTTAGAATCCCAAAAATAAAATTATGACCCTTCATGTATGTAAATGAGAGTGAATATAAGTGTTGAAATCTCAAAGTAGTTAAAGCATGCTATCAAGGTGGAGAAGCAAGTCAAAGTAAGAAACAATTATTATAGCTATCCCACAGTTCTGTTAGTTCTTTGAATCTTATAGAAGTTTCTAATGGTGAATTTGGGATTTGTAGAAAGAAGACTCATATGAGGCTGACACCACACCTTCGATGTGAATATGAAGAATCAAAGCTTTCAGTTCCAAGGGTTTTACCATTTCAAGTTTAGAATCCCAAAACAGAATTATGGCCCTTCATGATAGAAACTGACTGAATAAAAGTGTTGAAGTCTCAAAGTAGTTTGAAGATGCTACCAAGGTGAGAAGCAAACAAAGTAAAGAAACAAGTATTATAGCTTATCCCACAGCTGTTAGTTCTTTGAATCCTATAGGAGTTTCTAATGGTGAATTTGGGATTTGTAGAAAGAAGACTCATATGGAGGCTAAAATAACACGTTCGATGAATATGAAGAATCAATGCTTTCATTGCCAAAGATTTGACTCATTTTCAAGTTTAGAATCCCAAAACGGAATTATGACACTTCATGGTAGAAATGAGAGTGAATGAAGTGTTGAAGTCTCAAAGTAGTTGAAGCGTGCTATCAAGGTGGAGAAGCTCGTCAAAGTAAGAAACAAGTATTATAGTTTATCCCTCAGTTCTTTTAGTTTTTTGAATCTTATAGGAGTTTCTAATGGTGAATTTGGGATTTGTAGAAAGAAGACTCATATGGAGGCTAAAATAACACCTTTGGATGTGAATATGAAGAATCAATGCTTTCATTGCCAAAGATTTGACCATTTTCAAGTTTAGAATCCCAAAAACAAAATTAAGACCCTTCATGATAGAAATGAGAATGAATAGACGTGTTGAAATCTCAAAGTACTTGATGCATGCTACCAAGGTGGAGAAGCAAGTCAAAGTAAGAAACAAGTATTATAGCTTATCCCACAGTTTTGTTAGTTCTTTGAATCTTATAGAAGTTTTTAATGTTGAATTTGCGATTTGTAGAAAGAAGACTCGTATGGAGTCTGAAACCACACATTTGGATGTGAATATGAAGAATCTGTAGAAAAACAAAGATCTGTTTGAGATTTTGGAGAATTTTGGAAAATGAACAAAGACTCACTAAAATGAAGAAGAAGAAAGTGAGAGATATTTTTTCTTCTTATATCATCTCATTGATTTCGTGTATGGATCCTTTACAATCATATATCCACCCTAAGGAACCTAAACAAGCGGCTAAAATTCATTAACATGTGGGAACAATGACAGCCACAAAATATAAAGTCAAACAGACCCCACTTCAGAAGACCAATTCAATCTTGACTTGAATAATTCCCATCCCGTCTTCACTTCAATAATCAGTCCTCACTTCAACACTCCCTCAAGATTGGTTGGTGGAGATCCAACAAACCCATCTTGCCATGAAGATCATTACACACCTTGAGATGTTGTTGCTTTGGTGAAGACATCTCGCTAATTGGTCACCGCCTCACAAATGTTGGCAAAATTATTCCAGCTTCAACCTTTCTCTCACATAGTGACAATCCACCTCAATATGCTTCGTTCTCTTCATGGAACACAGAGTTAGAAGCATATGGATGGCAGCCTGGTTGTCACAATGAAGAGTCATGGGCTCAGATGATTCAATTCTAGATCCTTGAGAAGGGCCTTTATCCAAACCAACTCACCATATGTTTGCCCATTGCTGCACTCAGCCTCAAGACTTGATCTAGAAACTACCTTCGCTTTTTACTTCTCCAAGTAACCAGGTTTCCACCAACAAATGTACAAAACCCAGTTGTTGACTTCCTATCAACCTTATCTCCCGCCTAATCAGCATCACAAGACCTAATAATATCAATGGAGTTATTATGACCCATCCAAATACCCTTGCTCGGTGTGCCTTTCAGGTATCCGAGGATGCGATCAACCATTCCCCAATGATGTTTGCTTGGAGCCTGCATGTGTCGACTTGCTTGATTGATCGCAAACGAAATGTCCGGTCTTGTGATACTAAGTATATCAACCTTCCCACCAGCCTTTGATATTGCTTAACTTCCATAAGCCCCCTCCGGGCATATTTTATAACCATCCTCAATGGAGTCTTAGCTGGTTTTACTCCAAGCTTCCCTGTTTCTTCAAGCAAATCAAGAGTATATTTTCTTGGGATAAAAAATAATCCCTTATCAAATTTGCATACCTCAATCCCAAGGAAATACTTAGCTCACCCAGTCTTTAATATCAAATGATGCCTTGAGTAAGCCTTTCGCTCTCTTGATTCCCTCAACATCATCACCGTGACAATAATATCATCCACATACACCAGCACTGCCACAGTCCCATTCTCGCTTTTGTTGTAAACAATGTATGGTCTGCTTCTGATTTTCTAAATCCATTCTCAAGAAGACATCCACTTAGCTTGTGGTACCAAGCCCGAGGTGATTGCTTGAGACCATAAATTGCTTTCTTGCTTGCGACCTTGTTGTCACCCATACTAACACCTTCTCGAGGAACCATGTACACTTCTTCCTTTAAATCTCCTTGAAGAAATGCATTTTCACATCCATCCGCCATATGTTCCAACACAGATTAGTAAAGCAATAGAGAGAAGAACCCGCATCAATGAAGCTTGCCACTGGCGCAGCGTCTCTGGTAATCCACTCCATGCTCTTGTGTGTAACCCTTGGCAACTAACCTCGCCTTGGATCTCTATTTCCCCAAGATGGTATACTTGATGGTATACACCCACCCACAGCCAACCAAACTTCTTCTTGTTGGGCTTGTCAACTTCATCCCATGTATCATTCTTAACCATGGATGCTATCTCTTCCAGCATAGCTTGAACCCAAACATCATCCAAACAAGCCTCTTCATAGCTCTTTGGAATCCTATGTTGGTCAATATTGGCGAGGAAAGCTTGGGGTTCTTGTGAAATTGATCCATAGCACAATGATTCTGAATCGATGAGTCCACGCCTGATTATTGTAATATACTCTTGTGTTCTTCCAATTCTCGTGAGGGAATCTCATCCTTGTACTTCTTCTCAATGGAGGTACAATTTCTTCTTCAGGATCTGATGCCTCGGATTCCTCAACAGCTTCAGTTTCAAAGCTGATTCTCGATCAACCTCAACATTGGGTGATTCCTCATCTCCAACATTACCCTTGGGTTCACCCACAGCTTCCACTTCAAGAAGACTATCGTTCTCACCTTCATCTACCACAACATCATCATGATCAATATGTTCATTTTCATTACCAACACCGGAGCTACCCCTTCAAGAATAACCCTTAATGTAGATGCATTTTCCAGCAGATGAGGTTAAATGGGTCTATCCCAACTCTTTGTACCAAAATATCCCTTATCTTCAATAAATTTAACCTCTCTTGATATATGCACCTACTGATGGTGGGATTGTAACACTTGTACCCCTTTTGTGTAGAAGAATACCCAATGAACATACACTTGATACTTTCTGCTCTAACTTCAGGCCTCTGAGTTTCTCGAACAAAAACGTAGCGCATACACCCAAACACACGAAATGATCAATAGAAGGTTTAACTTTGTTTAATACCTCAAATGGAGAAATGTTTCCAAGATGAGCTGCTGGTAGCCAGTTTATTAGATAAAGCGTCATCATCACAAGATCACCCCAATACTCTTTTAGGTACACTTATCTCAAACAACATTGCCCTCGACACCTCCATTAAATGCCTGTTTTGCGTTCAGCCACCCATTTTGCTGTGGAGTATATGCACAAGAAGTCTGATGCACGATTCTCTGTTCCTCCACAAACCTCTTAAAATCATTACCCATGTATTCTCCACCATTATCACCCTCCTAACTTTGATCTTAACCCCAAACCGAGTAATGACATAATTGGAGAAATTGGAGAACGCCTGAGAACCTGGCTCTTAGAACTCATAAGTGTAACCCATATGTATTTAGACTTCTCATCAATAAAAGAAACAAAATACTTATATTGATCACGGGTTGCACAAGGATGCCCATACATCAGAATGTACAAGATCAAAACATGTATCATACAACGACTCGATTCTCGGAAAACAGTTCCGCAATGTTTCCCTAGAATGCACGCTTCACAGTCCTATGATCTTGTGCTTTCGATTAGGCAGAGCAAGCCGGAGAGCTTTAAGATGAGGATGACCCAATCCTCGTGCCAAAAAGTGCTTAGTGTCGACTTTACCAACATGCTTATCCACGAGAGTTGTTTTTCATCCAAAACATAGAGACCACCCTTGGAGCAACCTTCCCGATGGTCTGCCCGGATTTAATGTCCTGAAACTTACATCATCAGGACTAAAGACAACCACACAATCAAGGTCCTTTGTTGCTTTCTCAAGCAGACAATAAATTGTTAGAAAAATCTGCAAATATAGAGCCTTCAGCCTTCCTTTTAAATAACTCTAAATTACCAATTCCTCTAATCTCAACATCTTGTCCATTAGCAATTGTAACCTTTCCACCATGTGGCTCAACATTAGACAATAATTCCCTATCACTAATCATGTGATGAGAAGCACCGTAATCCACTATAACCTGCTTGTGAGTTCTAGAGGTGAAGAACCCTTACCAGATTCTCAAAGCTTGGTGATGCTCTAGATTAGAGCATCTAGGTCTGACCTTCTGACCACATCATCTACGTGGATGTAGCTACACCAGCCACCCCTTGACGCCTGACCCGCCACTTTGAAGTTCTTGGGCTTTAGATATGGATAGAGAGTCCAAAGATTTATCCTTGGTGTGTCCTTTCATCTTACAAAGGATCACACACAAGGTTCTTCTTGTCAGCCATCAATCTGACATCCTTTGCTTTGCTCACATGAGCAACTTCACTTGTCCCTTTAAAGAGACCCCTGGAGCCTTCCTCCTTTGAATCATCATGCACACTTGGTTGAGAGTAGCAGCTTATCAAACCTCGGAATGTGCCGAACCAGTCCAAAGTAGGACTCATCAAGAGGAGGAGCAAACCAAACACTTGATCTTGTCTCTCTCTCCACCATCTCCTTGATATCAATAGTAGGGGGCCTAAGCACGCCAAGCTCGCCCACAGCCCCCTAAACTCACCAAAGAGATCCTTGAAATCCTTCCCCCTTGTTGAAGATTGCTAAGAGCCCCGTTGATCTCATAAATCCTACGAGGTTGGATTCATTTCCATACACCCCAAGAGTGTATCCCATAACCCCTTTGCAGTCTCTACATAAGAATAAGATGCTAGGATGGTCGGCTCTAAGGAGCCTCAAGAACATCAATACCAGCTGATCTTCTGGATCCACTTGGAATCCTCTTTGCTAGAGCTTATTTGGGCTGGAGACTCTAGCTCTCCTCTGTAGCTACAGCGCCCAGTCCCTTCAACTCCCCCTGAAGTGGTGCCAGCTTGCTTTTGACTCAGAGGAATCTCCTCAGATGTAAGACATGGATCCATAATCCACGGCTTCGAAGTGCTGTCTTGTGGTTCTGGACCACAAGAGATAGTTGTCCCTTTAAGAACAACAGGTAAGGTGAAGAACTTGAGATTATCCATCAGAAAGGCTTGATACAATGAAAGATTGAGAAAAACGTGGTCTTTAGGAGCTTATTGCTCTGATACCATGTAGAAATACAAAGATCTGTTGCTTGAGATTTTGGAGAATTTTGGAAAAATGAACAGTACCCACGAAAATGAAGAAGAAGAAAGTGAGAGATATTTTTTCTTCTTATCTCATCTCATTGATTTCGTGTATGGATCCTTTACAATCATATATCCACTCTAAGGAACCTAAACAAGTGGCTAAAATTAATTAACATGTGGGAAAAATGACAGCCACAAAATATAAAGTCAAACAGACCTCACTTCTTGTAAGACCAATTCAATCTTGACTTGAATAATTCCCATCTGGTCTTCACTTCAATAATCAGTCCTCACTTCAACAGAATCAACACTTTCATTGCCAAAGATTTGACCATTTTCAAGTTTAGAATCCCAAAAACAAAATTATGACCCTTCATGATAGAAATGAGAGTGAATATAAGTGTTGAAATCTCAAAGTAGTTAAAGCATGCTATCAAGGTGGAGAAGCAAGTCAAAGTAAGAAACAATTATTATAGCTTATCCCACAGTTCTGTTAGTTCTTTGAATCTTATAGAAGTTTCTAATGGTGAATTTGGGATTTGTAGAAAGAAGACTCATATGAGGCTGAAACCACACCTTTCGATGTGAATATGAAGAATCAATGCTTTCATTGCCAAGGATTTTACCATTTTCAAGTTTAGAATCCCAAAAACAGAATTATGGCCCTTCATGATAGAAATGAGACTGAATAAAAGTGTTGAAGTCTCAAAGTAGTTGAAGCATGCTACCAAGGTGGAGAAGCAAGTCAAAGTAAGAAACAAGTATTATAGCTTATCCCACAGTTCTGTTAGTTCTTTGAATCCTATAGGAGTTTCTAATGGTGAATTTGGGATTTGTAGAAAGAAGACTCATATGGAGGCTAAAATAACACGTTTGGATGTGAATATGAAGAATCAATGCTTTTATTGCCAAAGATTTGACCATTTTCAAGTTTAGAATCCCAAAAACAAAATTATGACCCTTCATGATAGATATGAGAGTGAACAGAAGTGTTGAAGTCTCAAAGTAGTTGAAGCATGCTACGAAGGAGAAGAAGCAATTCAAAGTAAGAAACAAGTATTATAGCTTATCCCCCATTTCTGTTAGTTCTTTGAATCTTACAGAAGTTTCTAATGGTGAATTTTTGATTTGTAGAATGAAGACTCATATGGAGGCTGAAACCACACCTTTGGATGTGAATATGAAGAATCAATGCTTTCATTGCCAAGGATTTAACCATTTTCAAGTTTAGAATCCCAAAAACAGAATTATGGCCCTTCATGATAGAAATGAGACTGAATAGAAGTGTTGATGAGATCTTCCCTAGATCGGGCACTTCAGTGAAGTCGAAAGAGGGTTTGATGGATTGAGAGAAACTTCCAAAGGCCATGGAATTCCTTTGAACTTTCAAGCTTGATTCGCCTATGGATATGACACACCAAAGCATTCACAAGTTGAATCTATAATATGACACATACAGATTCAGATCAAACAAAGGAAAGAGGTTTTTGATTAAAATGTTTGATAAGATATCTCAGATCTGAAGAAACAAGGTTATAGAGGCTCAGATCTGCATGAGGCGAAGCCTTTGCATGATCGACAAGTGTCCTCAACAGAAACAAAAAAGAAACAAAATATAACTAAGTCTGAAACAGAACGAACAAAGGCAAAAACGAAAATGGCCAAAAAAGAAAGAAAAAATGGGCCTAAAGACGGTTGAGCCAAGATACGGATTTCAACAATGGGCAATGGCGTAAAAGAAGGTTTGAAGTCTCGCTAAAACCTTGTCAAGAAAAACCCAGTGGGAAAAACTTGACAAGGAAAAGAGCACTCACCAAAACCCCCTTTTCCCATTGTTAAGATCACTTAGCTTGAATCAAAACCAAAGTGGTTTGATAAGCATTGTCTTGAAATTCGGATCAAATATCGTTGTTGGGCTGAGCCAAATCTTCATTGATGATTTTGTCCTTCTCTTAGACTTTCTTGAAGCTTCCTTGAGTTGGATCCAGCTGGTTCATGCTTAGCTTCCTCGGCTACAAGCTCAGGTTCGAAGTTCCATCTTCATGATCATATCATCCTCTTCCACTTGAAAAGGATTTGACCTCAAATCCAACACTCTGCAAGGAAAAGGATTAAGTTAGAAAAATTGAAAAGTAAACTCAGATTGTACTCACCTTGCAAGCTTTTCTTATAAGCTTTTTTATTGACCGGCTCAGAGATTTGAAAAGGATAATCGCTTCTTGATATCAGATTGATCTTTGCTTGGTTTGGCAAACGTCCATTCTTCATTTGGCTCCAGAAATTTCCACCAGGCTCAAAGATCATTTGGCATCGCTTCTGGTTTGCTTGCTGCTCCTTTCTCAAATGCTTCATTGGTTCAAGAACAACATTTTTCTTAAGCCAAACATGGTAGAGCCATATTTTTGGTGCATGAAAACTCACCTCTCCAATCTGTATATCTTGTATATTCACAGCAAAAACTCGAGACAAAAGATCATAGGTGCCAAGGATATGCTCATTTCGACTAGCAAACAGATTTCCACTTAGATCATTTAAAACAAAATTCACATGTTCAGCATGATCATCTAAGTGTTTATTAAAATTCAGAGTGCTATCAAAGTAAACAATTTCTCTAAAGAATAATTCATCATTAGGTGAAGCACTAGCAGAATTAAAGAAACTAGCAATATCCATAAGCACAAAATTTTTATTAGGTTCACGCGGTATATCAAATAAAAATCCTCCATGCCTAAAGAACTTTTTATACTCAAATTCCTCACGAGATGGAAACACATTTTAAAATTATCATTTGAATCATAAATCATTCTAATGTGTTCAAGTTCCAGCAACTTAGCTTCGGAATAAAAAGAAAAACATACCTTGGAATTATTGCATCAGCAACAATAATTTCCTTACCTTGTTTGTTTCGGTGTCACAGCTTAATTGTCTCAATGTTTGCTTTTTCAAAGGCAATAGGACCCTCTATGGCACAGCTTGAAGTAGCAAGTCACAAGACTTCTTTCGAGGAATAACACTTCTGAAATCCTGAAAATTACAAGATATCTCACTCGCAGCACCGTGCAAGGTTAGTAAAGCTCAAAAGAGTTTCTCTATAGAAAAACTTACGCATATGTGGTTTAGAGAGTAAAGTTTGTTTCATCTCACCAGCCTTTATGGAGTTAGAGTGAATAGTTATAAGTTCCTTGCTAGGCATATTTTCTTTTTGAACCGTGAGGACCTTTTGGAATTTGTTTCAGCTTGTCACACATGTGATGCTTCTCAGTTTCTGCATGTCTAGAGCTCTAACTAGCTTTTTCTTCTCATTACGCCCAGGTAGTTCAGGGTGGTTGATAACTCCTTTGGACCTTCTGTGGTGTCCTTATGATCCTGCAAATGAAAAGAATGCTTACTCGGAGATGGTAGCTCGTGCAACGTTAGTTAAACTCATAAGAGTTTCTTTATCAATCGCAAGAATCTTTTTCTTTTGGAGGAAGAGAGTTTAGAGATTCACTTACAAACTGTCTTACTCTTTTGCTTTACGATGAGCTGATCTTCTTGAATCTCATGTGGTGTCATCGAAACCAGATGGATCTTGCCTCTTTGTACTTGAATGAATATCGGTTCTTGTGACCATCATAGATTGCTCTTCGCTCATTCTGCCATGATTTTCCAAGAAGGATGTGACAGGTTTCCATTGGTTGAACATCACACAGAATCTCGGCTTCATACTTTCCAATGGTTATGGAAATCTTAACTTGGTGGCTCACTCTTGATCTGTAATCTTCATCGAGCCATGGGTGGTGCTTCACTGTTCGTCCTGGCTTCTTGCCCATCTCCTCCCTGGCCACGTTGTCGGGACTCCTTTCATCAATCATAAGGCTGCATATCTTGCTTTGAACCTGGCACCTAGTGTAGAACAAATCCTTTCCTTCGTGAGTAGTCATTGCTGTACTGGATTTTTCTTTTAATGATCAGCCATATCTGCCTGAAAACAACACAAAACAAACCCAGTAGCAAGTTCTTTTGAAAGCAAATCGATCGCACACACAAAAACACAACACGAAGTTATAAGTTCTTCAAGTAACAACACAGATTGGACGGACAGACAGGGGTGCACTTAAAATTCGATTTAAATTTCAGTTTAACTCCAAAAATTCTGATTCCAATTTTAAACACAAGTTAACTCATCCTAGTAATAGAATAAATGATCGAAACATCAAAATAAGTCACAAGTATTTCTAGAAAAATCGAGCAAGACAGAAGATGAACAGACAGTTTTCACCAAATCGTTTTTTCCAGAACACAATGCAATCAAAATTCGATTAAAATTTCAGTTCAACTCCGAAAATTCTGATTTCAGTTTTAAAAACAAGTTAACTCATCCTAGCAACAGAATCAATGAACGAAACATCAAAACAAGTCACAAGCATTTCTAGAAAAATCGAGCAATACAGAAGATGAACAGACAGTTTTCACAGAATCGTTTCAGAAAGATCCAGAATTCAAACAGGTATAACTATCAGAATACGACCTAGAATAAGACGATTCGACAGCAAATCTGGAAAGATAAGACTCTGAATGACAAGATATGATTGGTTTTATCCAGATTTAAGGAACGACACGAGAATGAAAACACTTAACTTCTAAGTGCGGCTCGATACCACTTGATGAGATCTTCCCTAGATCGGCACTTGTGAAGTTGAAAAGAGGGTTTGATGGATTGAGAGAAACTTCCAAAGGCTGCGGAATTCCTTTGAACTTTCAAGCTTGATTCGTGCTATGGATATGACACACCAAAGCATTCACAAGTTGAATCTATAATATGACACATACAGATTCAGATCAAACAAAGGAAAGAGGTTTTTGATTAAAATGTTTGATAAGAAATCTCAGATCTGAAGAAACAAGGTTATAGAGGCTCAGATCTGCATGAGGCGAAGCCTTTGCATGATCGACAAGTGTCCTCAACAGAAATAAAATAGAAATAAAATATAACTAAGTCTGAAACAGAAAGAACAAAGGCCAAAACGAAAATGGGCCTAAAAGAAAGAAAAATGGGCCTAAAGATGGCTGAGCCGCAGATACGGATTTCAACAATGGGCAATGGCGTAAAAGAAGGTTTGGAAGTCTCGCTAAAACCTTGTCAAGAAAACCCAGTGGGAAAAACTTGACAAGGGAAAAGAGCACTCACCAAAACCCCTTTTCCCATTGTTAAGATCACTTAGCTTGAATCAAAACCAAAGTGGTTTGATAAGCATTGTCTTGAAATTCCTGGATCAAATATCGTTGTTGGGCTGAGCCAAATCTTCATTGATGATTTTGTCCTTCTCCTTAGACTTTCTTGAAGCTTCCTTGAGTTGGATCCAGCTGGTTCATGCTTAGCTTCCTCGGCTACAAGCTCAGGTTCGAGTTCCATCTTCATGATCATATCAAGTGTTGAAGTCTTAAAGTAGTTGAAGAATGCTACCAAGGTGGAGAAGCAAGTCAAAGTAAGAAACAAGTATTAAAGCTTATCCCACAGTTCTGTTAGTTCTTTGAATCTTATAGAAGTTTCTAGTGGTGAATTTTTGATTTGTAGAATGAAGACTCATATGGAGGCTGAAACCACACATTTGGATGTGAATATGAAGAATCAATGCTTTCATTGCCAAGGATTTGACCATTTCAAGTTTAGAATCCCAAAAACAGAATTATGACCCTTCATGATAGAAATGAGAGTGAATAGAAGTGTTGAAATCTCAAAGTAGTTGAAGCATGCTATGAAGGTGAAAAAGCAAGTCAAAGTAAGAAACAAGTATTATAGCTTATCCCACAGTTCTGTTAGTTCTTTGAATCTTATAGGAGTTTCTAATAGTGAATTTGGGATTTGTAGAAAGAAGACTCATATGGAGGCTAAAATAACACCTTTGGATGTGAATATGAAGAATCAATGCTTTCATTGCCAAAGATTTGACCATTTTTAAGTTTAGAATCCCAAAAACAGAATTATGACACTTCATGGTAGAAATGAGAATGAATGAAGTGTTGAAGTCTCAAAGTAGTTGAAGCATGCTATGAAGGTGAAGAAGCAATTCAAAGTAAGAAACAAGTATTATAGCTTATCCCCATTTATGTTAGTTCTTTGAATCTTATAGAAGTTTCTAATAGTGAATTTGGGATTTGTAGAAAGAAGACTCATATGGAGGCTAAAATAAAACCTTTGGATGTGAATATGAAGAATCAATGCTTTCATTGCCAAGGATTTAACCATTTTCCAGTTTAGAATCCCAAAAACATAATTAAGACCCTTCATGATAGAAATGAGAATGAATAGAAGTGTTAAAATCTCAAAGTAGATGAAGCATGCTACCAAGGTGGAGAAGCAAGTCAAAGTAAGAAATAAGTATTATAGCTTATCTCACAGTTCTGTTAGTTCTTTGAATCTTATAGAAGTTTCTAATGGTGAATTTGGGATTTGTAGAAGGAAGACTCATATGGAGGCTGAAAGCACACCTTTGGATGAGAATATGAAGAATCAATGCTTTCATTGCCAAGGATTTGACCATTTCAAGTTTAGAATCCCAAAAACAGAATTATGGCCCTTCATGATAGAAATGAGACTGAATAGACGTGTTGAACTCTCAAAGTAGTTGAAGCATGCTACCAAGGTTGAGAAACAAGTCAAAGTAAGAAACAAGTATTATAGCTTATCCCACAGTTCTGTTAGTTCTTTGATTCTTATAGAAGTTTCTAATGGTGAATTTGGGATTTGTAGAAAGAAGACTCATATGGAGGCTGAAACCACACATTTTGATGTGAATATGAAGAGTCAATGCTTTCATTGCCAAGGATTTGACCATTTTCAAGTTTAGAATCCCAAAAACTGAATTATGGCCTTTCATGATAGAAATGAGACTGAATAGACGTGTTAAACTCTCAAAGTAGTTGAAGCATGCTAACAAGGTGGAGAAGCATGTCAAAGTAAGAAACAAGTATTATAGCTTATCCTACAGTTCTGTTAGTTCTTTGAATGTTATAGGAGTTTCTAATGGTGAATTTAGGATTTGTAGAAAGAAGACTCATATAGAGGCTAAAATAACACCTTTGGATGTGAATATGAAGAATCAACGCTTTCATTGCCAAAGATTTGACCATTTTCAAGTTTAGAATCCCAAAAACAAAATTATGACCCTTCATGATAGAAATGAGAGTCAATATAAGTGTTGAAATCTCAAAGTAGTTGAAGCATGCTATCAAGGTGGAGAAGCAAGTCAAAGTAAGAAACAATTATTATAGCTTATCACACAGTTCTGTTAGTTCTTTGAATCTTATAGAAGTTTCTAATGGTAAATTTGGGATTTGTAGAAAGAAGACTCATATGAGGCTGAAACCACACCTTTCGATGTGAATATGAAGAATCAATGCTTTCATTGCCAAGGATTTTACCATTTTCAAGTTTAGAATCACAAAAACAGAATTATGGCCCTTCATGATAGAAATGAGACTGCATAGAAGTGTTGAAGTCTCAAAGTAGTTGAAGCATGCTACCAAGGTGGAGAAGCAAGTCAAAGTAAGAAACAAGTATTATAGCTTATCCCACAGTTCTGTTAGTTCTTTGAATCTTATAGGAGTTTCTAATGGTGAATTTGGGATTTGTAGAAAGAAGACTCATATGGAGGCTAAAATAACACCTTTGGATGTGAATATGAAGAATCAATGCTTTCATTGCCAAAGATTTGACCATTTTCAAGTTTAGAATCCCAAAAACAAAATTATGACCCTTCATGATAGATATGACAGTGAACAGAAGTGTTGAAGTCTCAAAGTAGTTGAAGCATGCTACGAAGGAGAAGAAGCAATTCAAAGTAAGAAACAAGTATTATAGCTTATCCCCCATTTCTGTTAGTTCTTTGAATCTTATAGAAGTTTCTAATGGTGAATTTTTGATTTGTAGAATGAAGACTCATATGGAGGCTGAAACCACACCTTTGGATGTGAATATGAAGAACCAATGCTTTCATTGCCAAGGATTTGACCATTTTCAAGTTTAGAATCTCAAAAACTGAATTATGGCCCTTCATGATAGAAATGAGACTGAATAGAAGTGCTGAAGTCTTAAAGTAGTTGAAGAATGCTACCAAGGTGGAGAAGCAAGTCAAAGTAAGAAACAAGTATTAAAGCTTATCCCACAGTTCTGTTAGTTCTTTGAATCTTATAGAAGTTTCTAGTGGTGAATTTGGGATTTGTAGAAGGATGACTCATATGGAGGCTGAAACCACACATTTGGATGTGAATATGAAGAATCAATGCTTTCATTGCCAAGGATTTGACCATTTCAAGTTTAGAATCCCAAAAACAGAATTATGACCCTTCATGATAGAAATGAGAGTGAATAGAAGTGTTGAAATCTCAAAGTAGTTGAAGCATGCTACGAAGGTGAAGAAGCAAGTCAAAGTAAGAAACAAGTATTATAGCTTATCCCACAGTTCTGTTAGTTCTTTGAATCTTATAGGAGTTTCTAATAGTGAATTTGGGATTTGTAGAAAGAAGACTCATATGGAGGCTAAAATAACACCTTTGGATGTGAATATGAAGAATCAATGCTTTCATTGCCAAAGATTTGACCATTTTTAAGTTTAGAATCCCAAAAACAGAATTATGACACTTCATGATAGAAATGAGAGTGAACAGAATTGTTGAAGTCTCAAAGTAAGAAGCATGCTAGGAAGGTGAAGAAGCAATTCAAAGTAAGTAACAAGTATTATCGCTTACCGCGCATTTCTGTCAGTTCTTTGAAGCTGATAGAAGTTCTTAATAGTGAATTTGGGATTTGTAGAAAGAAGACTCATATGGAGGCTAAAATAAAACCTTGGATGTGAATATGAAGAATCAATGCTTTCATTGCCAAGGATTTAACCATTTTCCAAGTTTAGAATCCCAAAAACATAATTAAGACCCTTCATGATAGAAATGAGAATGAATAGAAGTGTTAAAATCTCAAAGTAGATGAAGCATGCTACCAAGGTGGAGAAGCAAGTCAAAGTAAGAAATAAGTATTATAGCTTATCTCACAGTTCTGTTAGTTCTTTGAATCTTATAGAAGTTTCTAATGGTGAATTTGGGATTTGTAGAAGGAAGACTCATATGGAGGCTGAAAGCACACCTTTGGATGAGAATATGAAGAATCAATGCTTTCATTGCCAAGGATTTGACCATTTCAAGTTTAGAATCCCAAAAACAGAATTATGGCCCTTCATGATAGAAATGAGACTGAATAGACGTGTTGAACTCTCAAAGTAGTTGAAGCATGCTACCAAGGTTGAGAAACAAGTCAAAGTAAGAAACAAGTATTATAGCTTATCCCACAGTTCTGTTAGTTCTTTGATTCTTATAGAAGTTTCTAATGGTGAATTTGGGATTTGTAGAAAGAAGACTCATATGGAGGCTGAAACCACACCTTTCAATGTGAATATGAAGAATCAATGCTTTCATTGCCAAGGATTTGACCATTTTCAAGTTTAGAATCCCAAAAACTGAATTATGGCCTTTCATGATAGAAATGAGACTGAATAGACGTGTTAAACTCTCAAAGTAGTTGAAGCATGCTAACAAGGTGGAGAAGCATGTCAAAGTAAGAAACAAGTATTATAGCTTATCCCACAGTTCTGTTAGTTCTTTGAATGTTATAGGAGTTTCTAATGGTGAATTTAGGATTTGTAGAAAGAAGACTCATATAGAGGCTAAAATAACACC
>CM051378.1:347330-387213 GCA_028015245.1 Cardamine occulta
TTGAAGTCTCAAAGTGATTTGGAACCATGCTGCCAAGTTAGGAAAGCATTCAAGTAAAAGCAAACATTATAGCTTTATCCCAGGTTACATTAGTTCTTTAAATCTATTGGGGTTCCAATTGGTGAATTTGGGGTTGTAGAAAGAAAGTGCATATGCAGGCTGAACAACACCTATTGATGTGAATATTGAGAATCAATGCTTTCGTACCAAGGATTTGACCATTTCGAGCTGAGAATCTGGCAGGTTATGACCTTGAAGATAGAAATGAGTGGAAATAATTATTGAGAGTCTAGAAGTAGTTGAACCATGCTCTGAAGTTGGAGAAACAAGTCAAGTAAGAATCAAGGATGTATAGCTTATCACGAGTTCTATAGTTCTTTGAATGACATAGCAGTTTCCGATTAGTGAATTTAGGAGTTTATATGGGAAGACACATATAAAGGCTGAAACAATATATTCAGTATGAACTACTGGCGAATCGATCCTTTCATTAAAAAAGATTTGACCATTTTCAAGATGAGAATCTTCCAAAGGAGTTATGACCCTGAAAAGATAGAAAAAGGTAATAGAAGTGTTGAAGTCTCACAGAAGTTGAAATAAATGCTACTAAGGTGGAGAAGCCAGTCAAGTAAAAACAAACATTATAACTACCACAGTTCTGATTAGTTCTTTGAATCTCCAAGGTTTCCATTATTGAATTTAGGGAGTTGAAGCAAGAAGACTAAATCTGGAAGGCTGAAACCAGCACTATTCATGTGAATATGGAGAATGAATGCTTTCATTTCCAAGGTATTTAAGTATTCAAGTAGGTATCCAAACAGAGTTATGAGCCCACCGAGATAGTAAGGAAAGGGACCAAAATGTTGGAGTCTTAAAGTAATTCGAGCGTGCTGCCAATTGGATAAGCAAGTTAAAGTAAAAACAAACGTATAGCTCCCCCAGTTTTTGTTAGTTCTTTGAATCACATAAGATTTCTATTGGTGAATTTGAGAGTTATAGAAGAGGAAGAACATATGGAAATTTGAAAGCAAACACTAACGATGTGAATCTCGAGAATCAATGCTTGTTTACCAAGGATTTGACCATTTTCAAGTCTGAGGATACAGAAAACTGGGTTATGGGCCTTCGAGATCGAAATGAGGAGTGAATTCTAATTATTGAAATCTCAAAGTAGTTGAACCACATGCTTACACCCCGAGTTGGAAGAAGCGAAATCGAATTAAAGAAACAAACAGTATAAATTATCCACGGTTCAGTTAGTAACTCCAAAATCTCGTAGGAGTTTCAATTGGTACAATTTAGGGTTTAGCAAGAAGACACATATGAAAACTGAAACAGCAACTATTCATGTGAATATGAAAAATCAATGCTTTCATTAGCAAGGATTTGACCATTTCCAAGCTGAGAATCCCAAAATGGAGTTATGACCGCTTAAAGATGAAACAGAGAGTAAGTAGAAGTGTTGAGAGTCTCATAGTAGTTGAAGCATACTTACCAAGGTGGAAAGCAAGTCAAAGTAAGAAACAAAGCATTATAACTTATCCACAGTTTATCAGTTCTTTGAATTTCAAAGAGTTTCTATTGGTGAATTTGGGAGTTGTAGCAAGAAACACATATGGAGGCTGAAACAACATTTATTCATATGAATATGAAGAATCGATGCTTTCATTTCAAGGATTTGACCGTATTCAAGCTGAGAATCCCTAAAACAGAGTTAAGACCCTTCAAAATAGAAATGAGAGGGAATAGAAGTGTTGAAGTCTTAAAGTAATTGAAGCATACTGCCAAGGTGGATAAGCAAGTTAAAGTAAAACAAACATTACAACTATCCCACAGTTTTGTTAGTTCTTTGAATCTCATAGGAGTTTCTATTGGTGGATTTGGGAGTTATAAGAAGACACATATGGAGGCTGAAACAACATATTCATGTGAATATGAAGAATAGATTGCATGTTCCAAGGATTTGACCAGTATTCGAGCTGAGAATCCCAAAAAGCCAATTTATGACCCTTCAAGATAGAAATGAAGGAATAAAAATGTTGGAAGTCTTAAAAGTAATTGAAGCATGCTACCAAGTTGGATAAGCAAGTTAAAGTAAAAAACAAACATTATAGCTTATCCACAGTTTTGTTAGTTCTTTGAATCCGCAAAGATTTCTATTGTTGAATTTGGGAGTTGTAGAAAGAGGACACATATGGAGGCTGAAACAACACCTATTGATGTGAATATGAAGAATCAATCTTTATTACCAAGTTTGACCATTTCGAGCTGAGAATCCCAAGCAGGTTATGACCTTGAGGATAGAAACAAGTGTAAGTATAAGTGTTGAGAGTCTCATAGTAGTTGAAGCATACTACCGAAGGTGGAGAAGCAAGTCAAAGTAAGAAGCAAGCATTATAACTTATCCCAGTTCTATTAGTTCTTTGAATTTCAAAGGAGTTTCTATTGTAATTTGGGAGTTGTATCTAGAAGACACATATGGGGGCTGAAAGCAACATTTATTCATATGAATATGAAGAATCAATGCTTTCATTTCTAAGGATTTGACCATATTCGAGCTGAGAATCCCTAAAAAACAGAGTTATGACCCTTGAAAATGGAAATGGAGGGAATAGAAGTGTTGAAGTCTTAAAGTAATTGAAGCATTCTACCAAGTTTGGATAAGCAAGTTAAAGTAAAGAAACAAACGTTATTAGCTTATCCACAGTTTTGTTAGTTCTTTGAATCTCATAGGGTTTCTATTGGTGAATTTGGGAGTTGTAGCAAGAAGCGCATATGGGGGCTGAAACAACACATATTCATATGAATATGAAGAATGAATGCTTTCATTTCCAAGAGTTGACCAAGTATTCAAGCTGAGAATCCCAAAAACAAGTTATGACCCTTCAAGATAGAAATGAGAGGGAATAAAAATGTTGAAGTCTTAAAGTAATTGAAGCATGCTACCAAGTTGGATAGCAAGTTAAAGTAAAAAACAAACATTATAGCTTATCCCACAGTTTTGTTAGTTCTTTGAATCCCATAGGAATTTCTATTGGTGAATTTGGGAGTTGTAGAAAGAAGACACATATGGGCTGAAACAACACCTATTGATGTGAATATGAAGAATCAATGCTATTATTACCTTGGATTTGACCATTTTCTTGCTGGAGAATCCCAAAAGCGGAGTTAGGACCCTTGAAGATAAAACAAGAGTAAGTATTCTGAAGTGTTGAAGTTTCTCATAGTAAGTTGAAGCATGCTACGAAGGTGGAGAAGCAAGTCAAAGTAAGAAACAAGCATTATAACTTATCCCACAGTTATTGGTTCTTTGAATTTCAAAGGAGTTTCTATTGGCGAATTTGGGAGTTGTATCTAGAAGACACATATGGAGGCTGAAACAACATTTATTCATATGAATATGAAGAATCAATGCTTTCATTTCCAAGGATTTGACCATATTCAAGCTGAGAATCCTAAAACAGAGTTATGACCCTTCAGAAATAGAAATCAGAGGAATAAAGTGTTGAAGTCTTAAAGTAATTGAAGCATGCTACCAAGGTGGATAAGCAAGTTAAAGTAAGAAACAAACATTATAGCTTATACCACGGTTTTGTTAGTTCTTTGAATCTCCTAGGAGTGTCTATTGGTGAATTTGGGAGTTGTAGCAAGAAGACACATATGGAGGCTGAAACAACACATATTCATGTGAATATGAAGAATGAATGCTTTCATTTCCAAGGATTGACCTTATTCAAGTGAGAATCCCAAAACAGAGTTATGACCCTTCAAGATAGAAATGAGAGGAATAAAAATGTTGAGGTCTTAAAGTAATTGAAGCATGCTACCAAGTTAGATACAGCAAGTTAAAGTAAAAAACAAACATTATAAGCTTATCCACAGTTTTGTTAGTTCTTTGAATCTGCATGGGAATTTCTATTGGTGAATTTGGGAGTTATAGAAAGACACATATGGAGGCTGAAACAACACCTATTGATGTGAATACTGAAGAATCAATGCTATGATATACCAAGTTTGACCATTTTCAAGTGAGAATCCCAAAAACCGAGTTATGAGCCTTGAAGATAGAAATGAGAGTGAATATAATTATTGAGTCTCAAAGTAGTTGAACCATGTTACCAAGTTGAAGAAGCAAGTCAAAGTAAGAAAGCAAACATTATAGCTTATCTCACGGTTCTGTTAGTTCTTTGAATCTCATAGGAGTTTCTATTGGTGAATTTAGGAGTTGTAGCAAGAAGACACATATGTAGGCTGAAACAATATCTATTGATGTGAATATGAAGAATCAATGCTATGATTACCAACGATTTGACCATTTTCAAGCTGAGAATCCCAAAACGGAGTTATGACCCTTGAAGATAGAAACAAGAGTAAGTAGAAGTGTTGAAGTCTTATAGTAGATTGAGCATGCTACCAAGGTGGAGAAGCAAGTCAAAGTAAAAACAACCATTATAACTTATCCACAGTTCTATCAGTTCTTTGAATCTCAAAAGAGTTTCTATTGGTGAATTTGGGAGTTGTAGCAAGAAGACACATATGAGGCAGAAACAACATCTATTCATATGAATATGAAGAATGAATGCTTTCATTTCCAAGTTGACCATATTCATATTGAGAATCCTAAAAAACAGAAGTTATGACCCTTCAAATATGAAATGAGAGGGAATAGAAGTGTTGAAGTCCTAAAGTAATTGAAGCATGCTACCAAGGGTGGATAAGCAAATTAAAGTAAGAAACAAACATTATAGCTTATCCCACAGTTTTGTTAGTTCTTTGAATCTCATAGGAGTTTATTTGGTGAATTTGGGAGTTGTAGAAGACACATATGGGGGCTGAAACAACACATATTCATGTGAATATGAAGAATGAGATGCTTTCACTTCCAAGGAATTGACCGTATTCAAGCTGAGAATCCCAAAAACAGTGTTATGACCCTTCAAGATAGAAATGAGAGGAATAGAAATGAGAGGGAATAGAAATGAGAGGGAATAGAAATGTTGAAGTCCTAAAGTAGTTGAAGTATGCTACCAAGGTGGAGAAGCAAGTCAAAGTAAAAAACAAACATTATAGCTTATCCCACAGATCAGTTAGTTCTTTGAATCTCATAGCAGTTTCTTTTGGTGAATTTGGGAGTTGTAGCAAGAAGACACATATGGAGGCTGAACCAACACCTATTGATGTCAATCTGGAGAATCAATGCTTTCATTTCCAAGGATTTGACCATTTTCTAGCTGAGAACCCCAAAACCGGAGTTATGACTCTTCAAGATGGAAACAAGAGTAAGTATAAGTGTTGAAGTCTCATAGTAGTTGAAGCATGCTACCAAGTGGAGAAGCAAGTCAAAGTAAGAAACAAACATTATAACTTATCCCATAGTTCTATCAGTTCTTTGAATTTCAAAGGAGTTTCTTTTGGTGAATCTGGAGTTGTAGCTAGAAGACACATATGGAGCTGAAACAACATTTATTCATATGAATATGAAGAATCAATGCCTTCATTTCCAAGGATTTGACCGTATTCAAGTGAGAATCCTAAAACAGAGTTATGACATTTCAAAATAGAAATAAAAGGGAATAGAAGTGTTGATGTCTTAAAGTAATTGAAGCGTGCTACCAAGGTGGATAAGCAAGTTAAAGTAAGAAACAAACATTATAAGCTTATCCACAGTTTTGTTAGTTCTTTGAATCTAGTAGGAGTTTCTATAGGTGAATTTGGGAGTTGAAGCAAGAAGACTCATATGGAGGCTGAAACAACACCTATTCATGTGAATATGAAGAATGAATGCTTTTATTTCCAAGGAGTTGACCTTATTCAAGCTGAGAATCCCAAAAAAAGAGTTATGACCCTTCAAGATAGAAATGAGAGGAATAGAAATGTTGAAGTCTTAAAGTAATTGAAGCATGCTACCAAGTTGGATAAGCAAGTTAAAGTAAAAAACAAACATTATAGCTTATCCCACAGTTTTGTTAGTTCTTTGAATCCCATAGGAATTTCTATTGGTGAATTTTGGGAGTTGTAGAAAGAAGACACATATGGAGGCTGAAACAACACCTATTGATGTGAATATGAAGAATCAATGCTATGATTACCAAGGATTTGACCATTTTCAAAGTGAGAATCCTAAAAACGTAGTTATGACCCTTCAAGATAGAAACAAGAGTAAGTATAAGTGTTGAAGTCTCATAGTAGTTGAAGCATGCTACCAAGGTGGAGAGAAGCAAGTCAAAGTAAGAAACAAGCATTATAACTTATCCCACGAGTTCTATCAGTTCTTTGAATTTCAAAAGGGTTTCATTGGCGAATATTGGGAGTTGTAGCTAGAAGACATATGGAGGCTGAAACAACATTTATTCATATGAATATGAAGAATCAATGCTTTCATTTCCAAGGATTGGACCATATTAAGCTGAGAATCCTAAAAGCAGAATTATGACCCTTGAAAATAGAAATGACAGGAATAGAAGTGTTAATGTCTTAAAGTAATTGAAGCATGCTACCAAGGTGGATAAGCAAGTTAAAGTAAGAAACAAACATTATAGCATATCCCCCAGTTTTGTTAGTTCTTTGAATCTCATAGGAGTTTCTATTGGTGAATTTGGGAGTTGTAGAAGAAGACACATATGGGAGGGTGAAACAACACATATTCATGTGAATATGAAGAATGAATGCTTTCATTTCCATGGATTTGACCGTATTCAAGCTGAGAATCCCAAAAACAGAGTTATGATCCTTCAAGATAGAAATGAGAGGGAATAGAAGTGTTGAAATCTTAAAGTAATTGAAGCATGCTACCAAGTTGGATAAGCAAGTTAAAGTAAATAACAAATATTATAGTTTATCCCACAGTTTTGTTAGTTCTTTGAATCTCATAGGAATATCTATTGGTGAATTTGGGAGTTGTAGAAAGAAGATACATATGGAGGCTGAAACAACACCTATTGATGTGAATATGAAGAATCAATGCTTATATTACCAAGGATTTGACCATTTTCAAGCTGAGAATCCCCAAAACGGAGTTATGACCCTTCAAGATAGAAATAAGGGTGAATATAATTATTAAAGTCTCAAAGTAGTTGAACCATGCTACCCCAGTTGTTAAAAGCAAGTCAAAGTAAAGAAACAAACATTATAAGCTATCCCACAGTTCTATCAGTTCCTTGAATCTCAAAGGAGTTTCTATTGGTGAATTTGGGAGTTGTAGCAAGAAGACACATATGGAGGCTGAAACAACATCTATTCATATGAATATGAAGAATCAATGCTTTCATTACCAAGGATTTAACCATTTTTCAAGCTGAGAACCCCAAAACGGAGTTATGACCCTTCAAGATAGAAACAAGAGTAAGTAGAAGTGTTGAAGTCTCATAGTAGTTGAAGCATGCTACCAAGGTGGAGAAGCAAGTCAAAGTAAGAAACAAGCATTATAACTTATCTCACAGTTCTGTCAGTTCTTTAAATTTCAAAGGAGTTTCCATTGGTCAATTTTGGAGTTTTAGCAAGAAGACACATATGGAGACTGAAACAACATTTATTCATGTGAATATAAAGAATCAATGCTTATATTTCCAAGGATTTGACCCGTATTCAACTTGAGAATCCTAAAAACAGAGTTATGACCCTTCAAAATAGAAATGAGAGGGAATAGAAGTGTTGAAGTCTTAAAGTAATTGAAGCATGCTACCAAGGTGGATAAGCAAGTTAAAGTAAGAAACAAACTTTATAGCTTATCCCACAGTTTTGTTAGTTCTTTGAATCTATAGGAGTTTCTATTGGTGAATTTGGGAGTTGAAGCAAGAAGACTTATATGGAGGCTGAAAAAACACCTATTCATGTGAATATGAAGAATGAATGCTTTCATTTCCAAGGATTCGACTGTATTCAAGCTCAGAATAAAAAAAAACAGAGTTATGACTTTTCAAGATAGAAATGAGAGGGAATAGAACTGTTGAAGTCTTAAAGTAATTGAAGCACGCTACCAAGTTGGATAAGCAAGTTAAAGTAAAAAACAAACATTATAGCTTATCCCACAGTTTTGTTAGTTCTTTGAATCTCATAGGAATTTCTATTGGTGAATTTGGGAGTTGTATAAAGAAGACACATATGGAGGCTGAAACAACACCTATTGATGTGAATATGAAGAATCAATGTTTTTCATTACCAAGTATTTGACCATTTTCAAAGGTGAGAACCCCAAAAAGCGGAGTTATGACCCTTCAAGATAGAAATGAGTGTGAATATAATTATTGAAGTCTCAAAGTTGTTGAACCATGCTACCAAGTTGGGGAAGCAAGTCAAAGTAAGAAACAAACATTATAGGGCTATTCCACAGTTCTGTTAGTTCTTTGAATCTCATAGGATTTTCAATTGGTGAATTTAGGAGTTGTAGCAAGAAGACACATATGTGGCTGAAACAATATCTATTGATGTGAATATGAAAAATCAATGCTTTCATTACCAAGGATTTGACCATTTTCAAGCTGAGAATCCCAAAAACGGAGTTATGAACCTTCAAGATAGAAACAAGAGTAAGTAGAAGTGTTGAAGTCTCATAGTAGTTGAAGCATGCTACCAAGGTGGAGAAGCAAGTCAAAGTAAGAAACAAGCATTATAACTTATCCCCCAGTTCTATCAATTCTTTGAATTTCAAAGGAGTTTCTATTGGTGAATTTGGGAGTTGTAGCTAGAAGACACATATGGAGGTTGAAACAACATTTATTCATATGAATATGAAGAATCAATGCTTTCATTTCCAAGGATTTGACCGTATTAAGCTGAGAATCCTAAAAACAGAGTTATGACCCTTCAAAATAGAAATCAGAGGGAATAGAAGTGTTGAAGTCTTAAAGTAATTGAAGCATGCTACCAAGGTGGATAAGCAAGTTAAAGTAAGAAACAAACATTATAGCTTATCCCACAGTTTTTGTTAGTTCTTTGAATCTCATAGGAGTTCTATTGGTGAATTTGGGAGTTGAAGCAAGAAGACTCATATGGAGGCTGAAACAACACCTATTCATGTGAATATGAAGAATGAATGCTTTCATTTCCAAGGATTTGACTGTATTCAAGCTCGAGAATAAAAAAGCGGAGTTATGGCCCTTCATGATTGAAATGAGACTGAATAGAAGGGTTGAAGTCTCAAAGTAATTGAAGCATGCTACCAAGTTAGATAAGCAAGTTAAAGTAAAAAACAAACATTATAGCTTATCCCACAGTTCTGTTAGTTCTTTGAATCTCATAGGAGCTTCTATTGGTGAATTTGGGAGTTGTAGAATGAAGACACATATGGAGGCTGAAACAACACCTATTGATGTGAATATGAAGAATCAATGCTTTCATTTCCAAGAATTTGACCATTTTCCAGCTGAGAATCCCAAAAATGGAGTTATGACCCTTCAAGATAGAAATGAGAGTGAATATAATTATTGAAGTCTCAAAGTAGTTGAACAATGCTACCAAGTTGGGGAAGCAAGTCAAAGTAAGAAACAAACATTATAGGGCTATCCCACAGTTCTGTTAGTTCTTTGAATCTCATAGGATTTTCAATTGGTGAATTTAGGAGTTGTAGAAGAAGACACATATGTAGGCTGAAACAATATCTATTGATGTGAATATGAGAAATCAATGCTTTCATTACCAAGGATTTGACCATTTTCAAGCTGAGAATCCCAAAAACGGAGTTATGAATCTTCAAGATAGAAACAAGAGTAAGTAGAAGTGTTGAAGTCTCATAGTAGTTGAAGCATGCTACCAAGGTGGAGAAGCAAGTCAAAGTAAGAAACAAGCATTATAACTTATCCCCGGTTCTATCAGTTCTTTGAATTTCAAAGGAGTTTCTATTGGTGAATTTGGGAGTTGTAGCTAGAAGACACATATGGGGGCTGAAACAACATTTATTCATATGAATATGAAGAATCAATGCTTTCATTTCCAAGGATTTGACCGTATTCAAGTTGAGAATCCTAAAAGCGAGTTATGACCCTTGAAGATAAAAATGAGAGTGAATAGAAGTGTGGAAATCTCAAAGTAATTGAAGCATACTACCAAAGTGGATAAGCAAGTTAAAGTAAGAAACAAACATTATAGCTTATCCCACAGTTTTGTTAGTTCTTTGAATCTCATAGGAGTTTCTATTGGTGAATTTGGGAGTTGAAGCAAGAAGACTACATATGAAGGCTGAAACAACACCTATTCATGTGAATATGAAGAATGAATGCTTTCATTTCCAAGGATTTGACTGTATTCAAGCTCCAGAATAAAAAAACGGAGTTATGACCCTTCAAGATAGAAATGAGAGGGAATAGAAGTGTTGAAGTCTTAAAGTAATTGAAGCATGCTACCAAGTTGGATAAGTAAGTTAAAGTAAAAAACAAACATTATAGCTTATCCCACAGTTTTGTTAGTTCTTTGAATCCATAGGAATTTCTATTGGTGAATTTGGGAGTTGTAGAAAGAAGACACATATGGAGGCTGAAACAACACCTATTAATGTGAATATGAAGAATCAATGCTATGATTACCAACGATTTGACCATTTTCAAGTGAGAATCCCAAAAGGAGTTATGACCCTTGAAGATAGAAACAAGAGTAAGTATAAGTGTTGAAGTCTCATAGTAGTTGAAGCATGCTACCAAGGTGGAGAAGCAAGTCAAAGTAAGAAACAAGCATTATAACTTATCCACAGTTCTATCAGTTCTTTGAATTTTAAAGGAGTTTCTAATGGTGAATAAGGGGCGTTGTAGCAAGAAGACACATATGGAGGCTTAAACAACATCTATTCATGTGAATATGAAGAATCAAAGCTTTCATTTCCAAGGATTTGACAATTTTCAAGCTAAGAATCCTAAAAACAGAGTTATGACCCTTCAAGATAGAAATGATAGGGAATAGAAGTGTTGAAGTCTTAAAGTAATTGAAGCATGCTACCAAGGTGTATAAGCAAGTTAAAGTAAGAAACAAACATTATAGCTTATCCCACAGTTTTGTTAGTTCTTTGAATCTCATAGGAGTTTCTATTGGTGAATTTGGGAGTTGAAGCAAGAAGACTCATATGGAGGCTGAAACAACACCTATTCATGTGAATATGAAGAATGAATGCTTTTATTTCCAAGGACTTGACCTTATTCAAGCTGAGAATCCCAAAAACAGAGTTATGACCCTTCAAGATAGAAATGAGAGGGAATAGAAATGTTGAAGTCCTAAAGTAATTGAAGCATGCTACCAAGTTAGATAAGCAAGTTAAAGTAAAAAACAAACATTATAACTTATCCCACAGTTTTGTTAGTTCTTTAAATCCCATAGGAATTTCTATTGGTGAATTTGGGATTTGTAGAAAGAAGACACACATGGAGGCTGAAACAACACCTATTGATGTGAATATGAAGAATCAATGCTATGATTACAAAGATTTGACCATTTTCAAGCTGAGAATCCTAAAGCGGAGTTATGACCCTTCAAGATAGAAACAAGAGTAAGGATAAGTGTTGTAGTCTCATAGTAGTTGAAGCATGCTACCAAGGTGGAGAAGCAAGTCAAAGTAAGAAACAAGCATTATAACTTATCTACAGTTCTATCAGTTCTTTGAATTTCAAAGGAGTTTCTATTGGCGAATTTGGGAGTTGTATCTAGAAGACACATATGGAGGCTGAAACAACATTTATTCATATGAATATGAAGAATCAATGCTTTCATTTCCAAGGATTTGACCATATTCAAGTTGAGAATCCCAAAAACAGAGTTATGACCCTTCAAGATGGAAATAAGAGGGAATAGAAGTGTGGAAGTCTCAATGTAGTTGAAGTATGCTACCAAAGTGGAAAACCATGTCAAAGTAAGAAACAAGCATTATAGCTTAGCCTACAGTTTTGTTAGTTCTTTGAATCTCATAGGAGCTTCTTCTGGTGAATTTGGGAGTTGTAGCAAGAAGACACATATGGAGGCTGAATCAACACCTATTGATGTGAATATGAAGAATCAATGCTTTCATTTCCATGAATTTGACCATTTTCCAGCTGAGAATCCCAACAATGGAGTTATGACCCTTCAAGATAGAAATGAGAGTGAATAAAAGTGTGGAAGTCTCAAAGTAGTTCAAGCATGCTACCAAAGTGGAAAACCATGTCAAAGTAAGAAACAAGCATTATAGCTTATCCCACAGTTCTGTTAGTTCTTTGAATCTCATAGGAGTTTCAATTGGTGAAATTAGGAGTTGTAGCAAGAAGACACATATGTAGGCTGAAACAATATCTATTGATGTGAATATGAAGAATCAATGCTTTCCTTACCAAGGATTTAACCATTTTTAAAGCTGAGAATCCCAAAAAAGTTATGACCCTTCAAGATAGAAACAAGAGTAGGTAGAAGTGTTGAAGTCTCATAGTAGTTGAAGCTTGCTACCAAGGTGGAGAAGCAAGTCAAAGTAAGAAACAAGCATTATAACTTATCTCACAGTTCAGTCAGTTCTTTGAATATCAGAGGAGTTTCTATTGGTCAATTTTGGAGTTGTAGCAAGAAGACACATATAGAGGCTGAAACAACATCTATTCATGTGAATATGAAGAATCAATGCTTTTATTTCCAAGGATTTTACCGTATTCAAGCTGAGAATCCTAAAAACAGAGTTATGACCCTTCAAAATAGAAATGAGAGGGAATAGAAGTGTTGAAGTCTTAAAGTAATTGAAGCATGCTACCAAGGTGGATAAGCAAGTTAAAGTAAGAAACAAACATTATAGCTTATCCCACAGTTTTGTTAGTTCTTTGAATCTCATAGGAGTTTCTATTGGTGAATTTGGGAGTTGAAGCAAGAAGACTCATATGGAGGCTGAAACAACACTTATTCATGTGAATATGAAGAATCAATGATTTCATTTCCAAGGATTCGACGGTATTGAGCTCAGAATAAAAAAACAGAGTTATGACCCTTCAAGATAGAAACGAGAGGGAATAGAAGAGTTGAAGTCTTAAAGTAATTGAAGCATGCTACCAAGTTGGATAAGCAAGTTAAAGTAAAAAACAAACATTATAGCTTATCCCACAGTTTTGTTAGTTCTTTGAATCTCATAGGAATTTCTATTGGTGAATTTGGGAGTAGTATAAAGATGACACATATGGAGGCTGAAACAACACCTATTGATGTGAATATGAAGAATCAATGCTTTCATTACCAAGTATTTGACCATTTTCAAGCTGAGAATCCCAAAAACGGAGTTAAGACCCTTCAAGATGGAAACAAGAGTAAGTAGATGTGTTGAAGTCTCATAGTAGTTGAAGCATGCTACCAAGGTGGAGAAGCAAGTCAAAGTAAGAAACAAGCATTATAACTTATCCCCCAGTTCTATCAGTTCTTTGAATTTCAAAGGAGTTTCTATTGGTGAATTTGGGAGTTGTAGCTAGAAGACACATATGGAGGCTGAAACAACATTTATTCATATGAATATGAAGAATCAATGCTTTTATTTCCAAGGATTTGACCGTATTCAAGCTGAGAATCCTAAAAACAGAGTTATGACCCTTCAAAATAGAAATGAGAGGGAATAGAAGTGTTGAAGTCTTAAAGTAATTGAAGCATGCTACCAAGGTGGAGAAGTAAGTCAAAGTATGAAACAAGCATTATAACTTATCTCACAGTTCTGTCAGTTCTTTGAATCTCAGAGGAGTTTCTATTGGCGAATTTGGGAGTTGTAGCAAGAAGCCACATGTGGAGGCTGAAACAACATCTATTCATGTGAATATGAAGAATCAATGCTTTTTATTTCCAAGGATTTTACCGTATTCAAGCTGAGAATCCTAAAACAGAGTTATGACCCTTCAAAATAGAAATGAGGGGGAATAGAAGTGTTGAAGTCTTAAAGTAATTGAAGCATGCTACCAAAGTGGATAAGCAAGTTAAAGTAAGAAACAAACATTATAGCTTATCCCACAGTTTTGTTAGTTCTTTGAATCTCATTGGAGTTTCTATTGGTGAATTTGGGAGTTGAAGCAAGAAGACTCATATGGAGGCTGAAACAACACCTATTCATGTGAATATGAAGAATGAATGCTTTTATTTCCAAGGACTTGACCTTATTCAAGCTGAGAATCCCAAAAACAGAGTTATGACCCTTCAAGATAGAAATGAGAGGGAATAGAAATGTTGAAGTCCTAAAGTAATTGAGGAATGCTACCAAGTTAGATAAGCAAGTTAAAGTAAAAAACAAACATTATAGCTTATCCCACAGTTTTGTTAGTTTTTTGAATCCCATAGGAATTTCTATTGGTGAATTTGGGATTTGTAGAAAGAAGACACACATGGAGGCTGAAACAACACCTATTGATGTGAATATGAAGAATCAATGCTATGATTACACAGGTTTGACCATTTTCAAGCTGAGAATCCCAATAACGGAGTTATGACCCTTCAAGATAGAAACAAGAGTAAGTATAAGTGTTGTAGTCTCATAGTAGTTTTCTATTGGTGAATTTGGGAGTTGAAGCAAGAAGACTCATATGGAGGCTGAAACAACACCTATTCATGTGAATATGAAGAATGAATGCTTTCATTTCCAAGGATTATTTGTATTCAAGCTCGAGAATAAAAAAAACAGAGTTATGACCCTTCAAGATAGAAATGAGAGGGAATAGAAGTGTTGAAGTCTTAAAGTAATTGAAGCATGCTACTAAGTTGGATAAGCAAGTTAAAGTAAAAAACAAACATTATAGCTTATCCACAGTTTTTGTTAGTTCTTTGAATCTCATAGGAATTTCTATTGGTGAATTTAGGAGTTGTAGCAAGAAGACACATATTTAGGCTGAAACAATATCTATTGATGTGAATATGAAGAATCAATGCTATGATTACACAGGATTTGACCATTTGCAAGATGAGAATACCAAAAAGCGGAGTTATGACCCTTCAAGATAGAAACAAGAGTAAGTAGAAGTGTTGAAGTCTCATAGTAGTTGAAGCATGCTACCAAGGTGGAGAAGCAAGTCAAAGTAAGAAACAAGCATTATAACTTATCCCCTAGTTCTATCAGTTCTTTGAATTTCAAAGGAGTTTCTATTGGTGAATTTGGGAGTTGTAGCTAGAAGACACATATGGAGGCTGAAACAACATTTATTCATATGAATATGAAGAATCAATGCTTTCATTTCCAAGGATTTGACCGTATTCAAGGTATTCAAGCTGAAAATCCTAAAAACAGAGTTATGACCCTTCAAAATAGAAATGAGAGGGAATAGAAGTGTTGAAGTCTTAAAAGTAATTGAAGCATACTACCAAGGTGGAGAAGCAAGTCAAAGTATGAAACAAGCATTATAACTTATCTCACAGTTCTGTCAGTTCTTTGAATCTCAGAGGAGTTTCTATTGGTGAATTTGGGAGTTGTAGCAAGAAGACACATATGGAGGCTAAAACAACATCTATTCATGTGAATATGAAGAATCAATGCTTTTATTTCGAAGGATTTTACAGTATTCAAGCTGAGAATCCTAAAAACAGAGTTATGACCCTTCAAAATAGAAATGAGGGGGAATAGAAGTGTTGAAGTCTTAAAGTAATTGAAGCATGCTACCAAAGTGGATAAGCAAGTTAAAGTAAGAAACAAACATTATAGCTTATCCCACAGTTTTGTTAGTTCTTTGAATCTCATTGGAGTTTCTATTGGTGAATTTGGGAGTTGAAGCAAGAAGACTCATATGGAGGCTGAAACAACACTTATTGATGTGAATATGAAGAATCAATGCTTTCATTACCAAGTATTTGACCATTTTCAAGCTGAGAATCCCAAAAACGGAGTTATGACCCTTCAAGATAGAAATGAGTATGAATATAATTATTGAAGTCTCAAAGTAGTTGAACCATGCTACCAAGTTGGAGAAGCAAGTCAAAGTAAGACACAAACATTATAGCTTATCCCACAGTTCTATTAGTTCTTTGAATCTCATAGGAGTTTCAATTGGTGAATTTAGGCGTTGTAGCAAGAAGACACATATGTAGGCTGAAATAACACTTATTTATGTGAATATATAGAATCAATGCTTTCATTACCAAGGATTTGACCATTTTCAAGTTGAGAATTCCAAAAGCGGAGTTATGACCCTTCAAGATAGAAACAAGAGTGAATAGAAGTGTTGAAGTTTCATAGTAGTTGAAGCATGCTACCAAGGTGGAGAAGCAAGTCAAAGTAAGAAACAAGCATTATAACTTATCCCACAGTACTATCAGTTCTTTGAATCTCAAAGGAGTTTCTATTGGTGAATTTGGGAGTTGTAGCAAGAAGACACATATGGAGGCTGAAACAACATCTATTCATATGAATATAAAGAATCAATGCTTTCATTATCAAGGATTTAACCATTTTTAAGCTGAGAATCCCAGAAATAGAGTTATGACCCTTCAAGATAGAAACAAGAGTAAGTAGAAGTGTTGAAGTCTCATAGTTGTTGAAGCATGCTACCAAGGTGGAGAAGCAAGTCAAAGTAAGAAACAAGCATTATAATTTATGTCACAGTTCTGTCAGTTCTTTGAATCTTAGAGGAGTTTCTATTGGTGAATTTGGGAGTTGTAGCAAGAAGACACATATGGAGGCTGAAACAACATCTATTCATGTGAATATGAAGAATCAATGCTTTCATTTCCAAGGATTTTACCGTATTCAAGCTGAGAATCCTAAAAACAGAGTTATGACCCTTCAAAATAGAAATGAGAGGGAATAGAAGTGTTGAAGTCTTAAAGTAATTGAAGCATGCTACCATGTTGGATAAGCAAGTTAAAGTAAAAAACAAACATTATAGCGTATCCCACAATTTTGTTAGTTCTTTGAATCTCATAGGAATATCTATTAGTGAATTTGGGAGATGTAGAAAAAAGACACATATGGAGGCTGAAACAACACCTATTGATGTGAATATGAGGAATCAATGCTTACATTACCAAAGATTTCACCATTTTTAAGGTGAGAATCCCAAAACGGAGTTATGACCCTTCAAAATAGAAATGAGAGTGAATATAATTATTGAAGTCTCAAAGTAGTTGAACCATGCTACCAAGTTGAAAAAGCAAGTCAAAGTAAGAAACAAACATTATAGCTTATCCCACGGTTCTATAGTTCTTTGAATCTCATAGGAGTTTCAATTGGTGAAATTAGGAGTTATAGCAAGAAGACAAATATGTAGGCTGAAACAATATCTATTGATGTGAATATGAAGAATCAATGCTTTCATTACCAAGGATTTAACCATTTTCAAGCTGAGACTCCCCAAAACGGAGTTATGACCCTTCAAGATAGAAACAAGAGTAAGTAGAAGTGTTGAAGTCTCATAGTAGTTGAAGGATGCTACCAAGGTGGAGAAGCAAGTCAAAGTAAGAAACAAGCATTATAACTTATCTCACAGTTCTGTCAGTTCTTTGAATCTCAGAGGAGTTTCTATTGGTCAATTTGGGAGTTGTAGCAAGAAGACACATATGGAGGCTGAAACAACATCTATTCATGTGAATATGAAGAATCAATGCCTTTATTTCCAATGATTTTACCGTATTCAAGCTGATAATCCTAAAAACGGAGTTATGACCCTTCAAAATATAAATGAGAGGGAATAGAAGTGTTGAAGTCTTAAAGTAATTGAAGCATGCTACCAAGGTGGATAAGCAAGTTAAAGTAAGAAACAAACATTATAGCTTATCCCACAATTTTGTTAGTTCTTTGAATCTCATTGGAGTTTCTATCGGTGAATTTGGGAGTTAAAGAAAGAAGACTCATATGGAGGCTGAAACAACACCTATTCATGTGAATATGAAGAATGAATGCTTTCATTTCCAAGGATTTGACTGTATTCAAGCTCAGAATAAAAAAAACAGAGTTATGACCCTTCAAGATAGAAATGACGGGAATAGAAGTGTTGAAGTCTTAAAGTAATTGAAGCATGCTACCAAGTTGGATAAGCAAGTTAAAGTAAAAACAAACATTATAGCTTATCCCACAGTTTTGTTAGTTCTTTGAATCTCATAGGAATTTCTATTGGTGAATTGGGAGTAGTATAAAAGATGACACATATGGAGGCTGAAACAACACCTATTGATGTGAATATGAAGAATCAATGCTTTCATTACCAAGTATTTGACCATTTTCAAGCTGAGAATCCCAAAAGCGGAGTTAAGACCCTTCAAGATGGAAACAAGAGTAAGTAGATGTGTTGAAGTCCCATAGTAGTTGAACCATGCTACCAAGTTGGAGAAGCAAGTCAAAGTAAGAAACAAACATTATAGCTTATCCCACAGTTCTGTTAGTTCTTTGAATCTCATAGGAGTTTCAATTGGTGAATTTAGGAGTTGTAGCAAGAAGACACATATGTAGGCTGAAACAATATCTATTGATGTGAATATGAATAATCAATGCTTTTTATTACCAAGGATTTGACCATTTTCAAGATGAGAATCCCAAAAGCGGAGTTATTACCCTTCAAGATAGAAATAAGAGTAAGTAGAAGTGTTGAAGTCTCATAGTAGTTAAAGCATGCTACCAAGGTGGAGAAGCAAGTCAAAGTAAGAAACAAGCATTATAACTTATCACAGTTCTATCAGTTCTTTGAATCTCGAAAGGAGTTTCTATTGGTGAATTTGGGAGTTGTAGCAAGAAGACACATATGGAGGCTGAAACAACATCTATTCATATGAATATGAAGAATCAATGCTTTCATTACCAAGGATTTAACCATTTTCAAGCTGAGAATCCCAAAAGCGAGTTATGACCCTTCAAGATAGAAACAAGAGTAAGTAGAAGTGTTGAAGTCTCATAGTTGTTGAAGCATGCTACCAAGGTGGAGAAGCAAGTCAAAGTAAAGAAACAAGCATTATAACTTATCTCACAGTTCTGTCAGTTCTTTGAATCTCAGAGGAGGTTTCTATTAGTTAATTTGGGAGTTGTAGCAAGAAGACATATAGAGGCTGAAACAATATCTATTTATGTGAATATGAAGAATCAATGCTTTCATTACCAAAAGATTTTACCATTTTCAAGCTGAGAATCCCAAAGCGAAGTTATGACCCTTTCAAAAATATAAATGAGAGGAATATAATTATTGAAGTCTCAAAAGTAGTTGAACCATGCTACCAAGTTGAAGAAAAAAAAGTCAAAAGAAAAACAAGTATAATGTAAAAAAGAGAAAAAGAAAGAAATAAAAAAGAGTAAGTAGAAGTGTTGAAGTCTCATAGTAGTTGAAGGATGCTACCAAGGTGGAGAAGTAAGTCAAAGTAAGAAACAAGCATTATAACTTATCTCACAGTTCTGCAGTTCTTTGAATCTCGGAGGTTTATTGGTGAATTTGGGAGTTGTAGCAAGAAGACACATATGGAGGCTGAAACAACATCTATTCATGTGAATAGGAAGAATCAATGCCTTTATTTCCAAGGATTTTTACGTATTAAGCTGATAATCCTAAAAGCAGAGTTATGACCCTTCAAAATATAAATGAGAGGTAATAGAAGTGTGGAAGTCTTAGAGAAATTGAAGTATGCTACCAAGGGGGATAAGCAAGTGAAAGTAAGATACAAACATTATAAGCTTATCCATATTTTGTTAGTTCTTTGAATCTCATTGGAGTTTCTATCGGTGAATTTGGGAGTTAAAGAAAGAAGACCCATATGGAGGCTGAAACAACACCTATTCATGTGAATATGAAGAATGAATGCTTTCATTTCCAAGGATTTGACTGTATTCAAGCTCAGAATAAAAAAACAGAGTTATGACCCTTCAAGATAGAAATGACAGGGAATAGAAGTGTTGAAGTCTTAAAGTAATTGAAGCATGCTACCAAGTTGGATAAGCAAGTTAAAGTAAAAAACAAACATTATAGCTTATCCCACAGTTTTGTTAGTTCTTTGAATCTCATAGGAATTTCTATTGGTGAATTTGGGAGTAGTATAAAGATGACACATATGGAGGCTGAAACAACACCTATTGATGTGAATATGAAGAATCAATGTTTTCATTACCAAGTATTTGACCATTTTCAAGCTGAGAATCCCAAAAACGGAGTTATGACCCTTCAAGATGGAAACAAGAGTAAATAGAAGTGTTGAAGTCCCATAGTAGTTGAACCATGCTACCAAGTTGGAGAAGCAAGTCAAAGTAAGAAACAAACATTATAGCTTTTCCCACAGTTCTGTTAGTTCTTTGAATCTCATAGGAGTTTCAATTGGTGAATTTAGGAGTTGTAGCAAGAAGACACATATGTAGGCTGAAACAATATCTATTGATGTGAATATGAAGAATCAATGCTTTCATTACCAGGATTTGACCATTTTCAAGATGAGAATCCCAAAAATGGAGTTATGACCCTTCAAGATAGAAATAAGAGTAAGTAGAAGTGTTGAAGTCTCATAGTAGTTAAAGCATGCTACCAAGGTGGAGAAAGCAAGTCAAAGTAAGAAACAAGCATTATAACTTATCCCACAGTTCTATCAGTTCTTTGAATCTCAAAGGAGTTTCTATTGGTGAATTTGGGAGTTGTAGCAAGAAGACACATATGGAGGCTGAAACAACATCTATTCATATGAATATGAAGAATCAATGCTTTCATTACCAAGGATTTAACCATTTTCAAGCTGAGAATCCCAAAAACGGAGTTATGACCCTTCAAGATAGAAACAAGAGTAAGTAGAAGTGTTGAAGTCTCATAGTTGTTGAAGCATGCTACCAAAGTGGAGAAGCAAGTCAAAGTAAGAAACAAGCATTATAACTTATCTCACAGTTCTGTCAGTTCTTTGAATCTCAGAGGAGTTTCTATTGGTTAATTTGGGAGTTGTAGCAAGAAGACACATATAGAGGCTGAAACAATATCTATTTATGTGAATATGAAGAATCAATGCTTTCATTACCAAGGATTTGACCATTTTCAAGATGAGAATCCCAAAAACGGAGTTATTACCCTTCAAGATAGAAATGAGAGTGAATATAATTATTGAAGTCTCAAAGTAGTTGAACCATGCTACCAAGTTGAAGAAGCAAGTCAAAGTAAGAAACAAACATTATAGCTTATCCCACGGTTTTATAGTTCTTTGAATCTCATAGGAGTTTCAATTGGTGAAATTAGGAGTTGTAGCAAGAAGACACATATGTAGGCTGAAACAATATCTATTGATGTGAATATGAAGAATCAATTCTTTCATTACCAAGGATTTAACCATTTTCAAGCTGAGAATCCCCAAAACGGAGTTATGACCCTTCAAGATAGAAACAAGAGTAAGTAGAAGTGTTGAAGTCTCATAGTAGTTGAAGGATGCTACCAAGGTGGAGAAGCAAGTCAAAGTAAGAATCAACCATTATAACTTATCTCACAGTTCTGTCAGTTCTTTGAATCTCAGAGGAGTTTCTATTGGTCAATTTGGGAGTTATAGCAAGAAGACACATATGGAGGCTGAAACAACATCTATTCATGTGAATATGAAGAATCAATGCCTTTATTTCCAAGGATTTTACCGTATTCAAGCTGAGAATCCTAAAAACAGAGTTATGACCCTTCAAAATAGAAATGAGAGGGAATATAAGTGTTGAAGTCTTAAAGTAATTGAAGCATGCTACCAAGTTGGATAAGCAAGTTAATGTAAAAAACAAACATTATAGCGTATCCCACAGTTTTGTTAGTTCTTTGAATCTCATAGGAATATCTATTGGTGAATTTGGGAGTTGTAGAAAAAAGACACATATGGAGGCTGAAACAACACCTATTGATGTGAATATGAGGAATCAATACTTACATTACCAAGGATTTGACCATTTTCAAGCTGAGAATCCCAAAAACGGAGTTATGAGCCTTCAAGATAGAAATGAGAGTGAATATAATTATTGAAGTCTCAAAGTAGTTGAACCATGCTACCAAGTTGAAGAAGCAAGTCAAAGTAAGAAACAAACATTATAGCTTATCCCACGGTTCTATAGTTCTTTGAATCTCATAGGAGTTTCAATTGGTGAAATTAGGAGTTGTAGCAAGAAGACACATATGTAGGCTAAAACAATATCTATTGATGTGAATATGAAGAATCAATGCTTTCATTACCAAGGATTTAACCATTTTCAAGCTGAGAATCCCCAAAACGGAGTTATGACCCTTTAAGATAGAAACAAGAGTAAGTAGAGGAGTTGAAGTCTCATAGTAGTTGAAGAATGCTACCAAGGTGGAGAAGCAAGTCAAAGTAAGAAACAAGCATTATAACTTATCTCACAGTTCTGTCAGTTCTTTGAATCTCAGAGGAGTTTCTATTGGTCAATTTTGGAGTTGTAGCAAGAAGATACATATGGAGGCTGAAACAACATCTATTCATGTGAATATGAAGAATCAATGCCTTTATTTCCAAGGATTTTACCGTATTCAAGCTGATAATCCTAAAAACAGAGTTATGACCCTGCAAAATATAAATGAGAGGGAATATAAGTGTTGAAGTCTTAAAGTAATTGAAGCATGCTACCAAGGTGGATAAGCAAGTTAAAGTAAGAAACAAACATTATAGCTTATCCCACAGTTTTGTTAGTTCTTTGAATCTCATTGGAGTTTCTATCGGTGAATTTGGGAGTTAAAGAAAGAAGACTCATATGGAGGCTGAAACAACACCTATTCATGTGAATATGAAGAATGAATGCTTTCATTTCCAAGGATTTGACTGTATTCAAGCTCAGAATAAAAAAAACAGAGTTATGACCCTTCAAGATAGAAATGAGAGGGAATAGAAGTGTTGAAGTCTTAAAGTAATTGAAGCATGCTACCAAGTTGGATAAGCATGTTAAAGTAAAAAACAAACATTATAGCTTATCCCACAGTTTTGTTAGTTCTTTGAATCTCATAGGAATTTCTATTGGTGAATTTGGGAGTAGTATAAAGATGACACATATGGAGGCTGAAACAACACCTATTGATGTGAATAAGAAGAATCAATGCTTTCATTACCAAGTATTTGACCATTTTCAAGCTGAGAATCCCAAAAACGGAGTTATGACCCTTCAAGATGGAAACAAGAGTAAGTAGAAGTGTTGAAGTCCCATAGTAGTTGAACCATGCTACCAAGGTGGAGAAGCAAGTCAAAGTAAGAAACAAGCATTATAACTTATCCCACAGTTCTATCAGTTCTTTGAATCTCAAAGGAGTTTCTATTGGTGAATTTGGGAGTTGTAGCAAGAGGACACATATGGAGGCTGAAACAACATCTATTCATATGAATATGAAGAATCAATGCTTTCATTACCAAGGATTTAACCATTTTCAAGCTGAGAATCCCAAAAACGGAGTTATGACCCTTCAAGATAGAAACAAGAGTAAGTAGAAGTGTTGAAGTCTCATAGTTGTTGAAGCATGCTACCAAGGTGGAGAAGCAAGTCAAAGTAAGAAACAAGCATTATAACTTATCTCACAGTTCTGTCAGTTCTTTGAATCTCAGAGGAGTTTCTATTGGTCAATTTGGGAGTTGTAGCAAGAAGACACATATGGAGGCTGAAACAACATCTATTCATGTGAATATGAAGAATCAATGCTTTTATTTCCAAGGATTTTACCGTATTTATGCTGAGAATCCTAAACACAGAGTTATGACCCTTCAAAATAGAAATAAGAGGGAATAGAAGTGTTGAAGTCTTAAAGTAATTGAAGCATGCTACCAAGGTGGATAAGCAAGTTAAAGTAAGAAACAATTATTATAGCTTATCCCACAGTTTTGTTAGTTCTTTGAATCTCATAGGAATTTCTATTGGTGAATTTGGTAGTTGTATAAAGATGACACATATGGAGGCTGAAACAACACCTATTGATGTGAATATGAAGAATCAATGCTTTCATTACCAAGTATTTGACCATTTTCAAGCTGAGAATCCCAAAAACGGAGTTATGACCCTTCAAGATAGAAATGAGAGTGAATAAAATTATTGAAGTCTCAAAGTAGTTGAACCAGGCTACCAAGTTGGAGAAGCAAGTCAAAGTAAGAAACAAACATTATAGCTTATCCCACAGTTCTGTTAGTTCTTTGAATCTCATAGGAGTTTCAATTGGTGAATTTAGGAGTTGTAGCAAGAAGACACATATGTAGGCTGAAACAATATCTATTGATGTGAATATAAAGAATCAATGCTTTCATTACCAAGGATTTGACCATTTTCAATTTGAGAATCCCAAAAACGGAGTTATGACCCTTCAAGATAGAAACAAGAGTAAGTAGAAGTGTTGAAGTCTCATAGTAGTTGAAACATGCTACCAAGGTGGAGAAGTCAAAGTCAAAGAAACAAGCATTATAACTTATCCCACAGTTCTATCAGTTCTTTGAATCTCAAAGGAGTTTCTATTGGTGAATTTGGGAGTTGTAGCAAGAAGACACATATGGAGGCTGAAACAACATCTATTCATATGAATATGAAGAATCAATGCTTTCATTACCAAGGATTTAACCATTTTCAAGCTGAGAATCCCAAAAATGGAGTTATGACCCTTCAAGATAGAAACAAGAGTAAGTAGAAGTGTTGAAGTCTCATAGTTGTTGAAGCATGCTACCAAGGTGGAGAAGCAAGTCAAAGTAAGAAACAAGCATTATAACTTATCTCATAGTTCTGTCGGTTCTTTGAATCTCAGAGGAGTTTCTATTGGTGAATTTGGGAGTTGTAGCAAGAAGACACATATGGAGGCTGAAACAACATCTATTCATGTGAATATGAAGAATCAATGCTTTCATTTCCAAGGATTTTACCGTATTCAAGCTGAGAATCCTAAAAATAGAGTTATGACCCTTCAAAATAGAAATGAGAGGGAATAGAAGTGTTGAAGTCTTAAAGTAATTGAAGCACGCTACCAAGTTGTAAGCAAGTTAAAGTAAAAAACAAACATTATAGCGTATCCCACAGTTTTGTTAGTTCTTTGAATCTCATAGGAATATCTATTGGTGAATTTGGGAGTTGTAGAAAAAAGACACATATGGAGGCTGAAACAACACCTATTGATGTGAATATGAGGAATCAATGCTTAAATTACCAAAGATTTGACCATTTTCATGCTGAGAATCCCATAAATGGAGTTATGACCCTTCAAGATAGAAATGAGAGTGAATATAATTATTGAAGTCTCAAAGTAGTTGAACCATGCTACCAAGTTGAAGAAGCAAGTCAAAGTAAGAAACAAACATTATAGCTTATCCCACGGTTCTATAGTTCTTTGAATCTCATAGGAGTTTCAATTGATGAAATTAGGAGTTGTAGCAAGAAGACACATATGTAGGCTGAAACAATATCTATTGATGTGAATATGAAGAATCAATTCTTTCATTACCAAGGATTTAACCATTTTCAAGCTGAGAATCCCCAAAACGGAGTTATGACCCTTCAAGATAGAAACAAGAGTAAGTAGAAGTGTTGAAGTCTCATAGTAGTTGAAGGATGCTACCAAGGTGGAGAAGCAAATCAAAGTAAGAAACAAGCATTATAACTTATCTCACAGTTCTGTCAGTTCTTTGAATCTCAGAGGAGTTTCTATTGGTCAATTTTGGAGTTGTAGCAAGAAGACACATATGGAGGCTGAAACAACATCTATTCATGTGAATATGAAGAATCAATGCCTTTATTTCCAAGGATTTTACCGTATTCAAGCTAAGAATCCTAAAAACAGAGTTATGACCCTTCAAAATAGAAATGAGAGGGAATAGAAGTGTTGAAGTCTTAAAGTAATTGAAGCATGCTACCAAGGTGGATAAGCAAGTTAAAGTAAGAAACAAACATTATAGCTTAACCCACAGTTTTGTTAGTTCTTTGAATCTCATTGGAGTTTCTATTGGTGAATTTGGGAGTTAAAGAAAGAAGACTCATATGGAGGCTGAAACAACACTTATTCATGTGAATATGAAGAATGAATGCTTTCATTTCCAAGGATTTGACCGTATTCAAGCTCAGAATAAAAAAAACAGAGTTATGACCCTTCAAGATAGAAATGAGAGGGTATAGAAGTGTTGAAGTCTTAAAGTAATTGAAGCATGCTACCAAGTTGGATAAGCAAGTTAAAGTTAAAAACAAACATTATAGCTTATCCCACAGTTTTGTTAGTTCTTTGAATCTCATAGGAATTTCTATTGGTGAATTTGGGAGTTGTTTAAAGAAGACACATATGGAGGCTGAAACAACACCTATTGATGTGAATATGAAGAATCAATGCTATGATTACCAAGGATTTGACCATTTTCAAGCTGAGAATCCCAATAACGGAGTTATGACCCTTCAAGATAGAAACAAGAGTAAGTATAAGTGTTGTGGTCTCATAGTAGTTGAAGCATGCTACCAAGGTGGAGAAGCAAGTCAAAGTAAGAAACAAGCATTATAACTTATCTACAGTTCTATCAGTTCTTTGAATTTCAAAGGAGTTTCTATTGGCGAATTTGGGAGTTGTAGCAAGAAGACACATATGTAGGCTGAAACAATATCTATTGATGTGAATATAAAAAATCAATGCTTTCATTACCAAGGATTTGACCATTTTACATTTGAGAATCCCAAAAACGGAGTTATGACCCTTCAAGATAGAAACAAGAGTAAGTAGAAGTGTTGAAGTCTCATAGTAGTTGAAGCATGCTAGTAAGGTGGAGAACCAAGTCAAAGTAAGAAACAAGCATTATAACTTATCCCACAGTTCTATCAGTTCTTTGAATCTCAAAGGAGTTTCTATTGGTGAATTTGGGAGTTGTAGCAAGAAGACACATATGGAGGCTGAAACAACATCTATTCATATGAATATGAAGAATCAATGCTTTCAGTACCAAGGATTTAACCATTTTCAAGCTGAGAATCCCAAAAATGGAGTTATGACCCTTCAGGATAGAAACAAGAGTAAGTAGAAGTGTTGAAGTCTCATAGTTGTTGAAGCATGCTACCAAGGTGGAGAAGCAAGTCAAAGTAAGAAACAAGCATTATAACTTATCTCACGATTCATGTGGTTCTTTGAATCTCAGAGGAGTTTCTATTGGTGAATTTGGGAGTTGTAGCAAGAAGACACATATGGAGGGTGAAACAACATCTATTCATGTGAATATGAAGAATCAATGCTTTTATTTCCAAGGATTTTACCGTATTTAAGCTGAGAATCCTAAAAACAGAGTTATGACCCTTCAAAATAGAAATAAGAGGGAATAGAAGTGTTGAAGTCTTAAAGTAATTGAAGCATGCTACCAAGGTGGATAAGCAAGTTAAAGTAAGAAACAATTATTATAGCTTATCCCACAGTTTTGTTAGTTCTTTGAATCTTATTGGAGTTTCTATTGGTGAATTTGGGAGTTGAAGCAAGAAAGACTCATATGGAGGCTGAAACAACACCTATTCATGTGAATATGAAGAATGAATGCATTCATTTCCAAGGATTTGACCGTATTCAAGCTCAGAATCAAAAAAACAGAGTTATGACCCTTCCAGATAGAAATGAGAGGGAATAGAAGTGTTGAAGTCTTAAAGTAATTGAAGCATGCTACCAAGTTGGATAAGCAAGTTAAAGTAAAAAACAAACATTATAGCTTATCCCACAGTTTTGTTAGTTCTTTGAATCTCATAGGAATTTCTATTGGTGAATTTGGGAGTTGTATAAAGATGACACATATGGAGGCTGAAACAACACCTATTGATGTGAATATAACGAATCAATGCTTTCATTACCAAGTATTTGACCATTTTCAAGCTGAGAATCCCAAAAACGGAGTTATGACCCTTCAAGATAGAAATGAGAGTGAATAAAATTATTGAAGTCTCAAAGTAGTTGAACCATGCTACCAAGTTGGAGAAGCAAGTCAAAGTAAGAAACAAACATTATAGCTTATCCCACAGTTCTGTTAGTTCTTTGAATCTCATAGGAGTTTCAATTGGTGAATTTAGGAGTTGTAGCAAGAAGACACATATGTAGGCTGAAACAATATCTATTGATGTGAATATAAAGAATCAATGCTTTCATTACCAAGGATTTGACCATTTTCAATTTGAGAATCCCAAAAACGGAGTTATGACCCTTCAAGATAGAAACAAAAGTAAGTAGAAGTGTTGAAGTCTCATAGTAGTTGAAACATGCTACCAAGGTGGAGAAGCAAGTCAAAGTAAGAAACAAGCATTATAACTTATCCCACAGTTCTATCAGTTCTTTGAATCTCAAAGGAGTTTGGGAGTTGTAGCAAGAAGACACATATGGAGGCTGAAACAACATCTATTCAAATCAATATGAAGAATCAATGCTTTCATTACCAAGGATTTAACCATTTTCAAGCTGAGAATCCCAAAAATGGAGTTATGACCCTTCAAGATAGAAACAAGAGTAAGTAGAAGTGTTGAAGTCTCATAGTTGTTGAAGCATGCTACCAAGGTGGAGAAGCAAGTCAAAGTAAGAAACAAGCATTATAACTTATCTCACAGTTCTCATGGGTTCTTTGAATCTCAGAGGAGTTTCTATTGGTGAATTTGGGAGTTGTAGCAAGAAGACACATATGGAGGCTGAAACAACATCTATTCATGTGAATATGAAGAATCAATGCTTTCATTTCCAAGGATTTTACCGTATTCAAGCTGAGAATCCTAAAAATAGAGTTATGACCCTTCAAAATAGAAATGAGAGGGAATAGAAGTGTTGAAGTCTTAAAGTAATTGAAGCACGGTACCAAGTTGGATCAGCAAGTTAAAGTAAAAAACAAACATTATAGCGTATCCCACAGTTTTGTTAGTTCTTTGAATCTCATAGGAATATCTATTGGTGAATTTGGGAGTTGTAGCAAGAAGACACATATGGAGGCTGAAACAACATCTATTCATGTGAATATGAAGAATCAATTCTTTCATTACCAAGGATTTAACCATTTTCAAGCTGAGAATCCCCAAAACGGAGTTATGACCCTTCAAGATAGAAACAAGAGTAAGTAGAAGTGTTGAAGTCTCATAGTAGTTGAAGGATGCTACCAAGGTGGAGAAGCAAGTCAAAGTAAGAAACAAGCATTATAACTTATCTCACAGTTCTGTCAGTTCTTTGAATCTCAGAGGAGTTTCTATTGGTCAATTTGGGAGTTGTAGCAAGAAGACACATATGGAGGCTGAAACAACATCTATTCATGTGAATATGAAGAATCAATGCCTTTATTTCCAAGGATTTTACCGTATTCAAGCTGATAATCCTAAAAACAGAGTTATGACCCTTCCAAATATAAATGAGAGGGAATAGAAAGGTTGAAGTCTTAAAGTAATTGAAGCATGCTACCAAGGTGGATAAGCAAGTTAAAGTAAGAAACAAACATTATAGCTTAGCCCACAGTTTGGGTAGTTCTTGGAATGTCGTTGGAGTTCTATCGGTGAATTTGGGAGTTAAAGAAGAAGACACATATGGAGGCTGAAACAACACCTATTCATGTGAATATGAAGAATGAATGCTTTCATTTCCAAGGATTTGACTGTATTCAAGCTCAGAATAAAAAAAACAGAGTTATGACCCTTCAAGATAGAAATGAGAGGGAATAGAAGTGTTGAAGTCTTAAAGTAATTGAAGCATGCTACCAAGTTGGATAAGCATGTTAAAGTAAAAAACAAACATTATAGCTTATCCCACAGTTTTGTTAGTTCTTTGAATCTCATAGGAATTTCTATTGGTGAATTTGGGAGTAGTATAAAGATGACACATATGGAGGCTGAAACAACACCTATTGATGTGAATATAAAGAATCAATGCTTTCATTACCAAGTATTTGACCATTTTCAAGCTGAGAATCCCAAAAACGGAGTTATGACCCTTCAAGATGGAAACAAGAGTAAGTAGAAGTGTTGAAGTCCCATAGTAGTTGAACCATGCTACCAAGTTGGAGAAGCAAGTCAAAGTAAGAAACAAACATTATAGCTTATCCCACAGTTCTGTTAGTTCTTTGAATCTCATAGGAGTTTCAATTGGTGAATTTAGGAGTTGTAGCAAGAAGACACATATGTAGGCTGAAACAATATCTATTGATGTGGATATGAAGAATCAATGCTTCCATTTCCAAAGATTTGACCATTTTCAAGGTGAGAATCTCAAAAATAGAGTTATGACCTTTCAAGATAGAAACAAGAGTAAGTAGAAGTGTTGAAGTCTCATAGTAGTTGCGCATGCTACCAAGGTGGAAGCAAAGTCAAAGTAAGAAACAAGCATTATAACTTATCCCACGGTTCTATCAGTTCTTTGAATCTCAAAGGAGTTTCTATTGGTGAATTTGGGAGTTGTAGCAAGAAGACACATATGGAGGCTGAAACAACATCTATTCATGTGAATATGAAGAATCAATGCTTTTATTACCAAGGATTTAACCATTTTCAAGCTGAGAATCCCAAAAATGGAGTTATGACCCTTCAGGATAGAAACAAGAGTAAGTAGAAGTGTTGAAGTCTCATAGTTGTTGAAGCATGCTACCAAGGTGGAGAAGCAAGTCAAAGTAAGAAACAAGCATTATAACTTATCTCACAGTTCTGTCAGTTCTTTGAATCTCAGAGGAGTTTCTATTGGTGAATTTGGGAGTTGTAGCAAGAAGACACATATGGAGGGTGAAACAACATCTATTCATGTGAATATGAAGAATCAATGCTTTTATTTCCAAGGATTTTACCGTATTTAAGCTGAGAATCCTAAAAACAGAGTTATGACCCTTCAAAATAGAAATAAGAGGGAATAGAAGTGTTGAAGTCTTAAAGTAATTGAAGCATGCTACCAAGGTGGATAAGCAAGTTAAAGTAAGAAACAATTATTATAGCTTATCCCACAGTTTTGTTAGTTCTTTGAATCTCATTAGAGTTTCTTTTTGGTGAATTTGGGAGTTGAAGCAAGAAAGACTCATATGGAGGCTGAAACAACACTTATTCATGTGAATATGAAGAATGAATGCTTTCATTTCCAAGGATTTGACCGTATTCAAGCTCAGAATCAAAAAACAGAGTTATGACCCTTCAAGATAGAAATGAGAGGGAATAGAAGTGTTGAAGTCTTAAAGTAATTGAAGCATGCTACCAAGTTGGATAAGGAAGTTAAAGTAAAAAACAAACATTATAGCTTATCCCACAGTTTTGTTAGTTCTTTGAATCTCATAGGAATTTCTATTGGTGAATTTGGGAGTTGTATAAAGATGACACATATGGAGGCTGAAACAACACCTATTGATGTGAATATGAAGAATCAATGCTTTCATTACCAAGTATTTGACCATTTTCAAGCTGAGAATCCCAAAAACGGAGTTATGACCCTTCAAGATAGAAATGAATGTGAATATAATTATTGAAGTCTCAAAGTAGTTGAACCATGCTACAAAGTTGGAGAAGCAAGTCAAAGTAAGAAACAAACATTATAGCTTATCCCACAGTTCTGTTAGTTCTTTCAATCTCATAGGAGTTTCAATTGGTGAATTTAGGCGTTGTAGCAAGAAGACACATATGTAGGCTGAAACAATATCTATTGATGTGAATATGAAGAATCAATGCTTTCATTGACAAGGATTTGGCCATTTTCAAGCTGATAACCCCAAATCCGGAGTTATGACCTTTCAAGATAGAAACAAGAGTAAGTAGAAGTGTTGAAGTCTCATAGTAGTTGAAGAATGCTACCAAGGTGGAGAAGCAAGTCAAAGTAAGAAACAAGCATTATAACTTATCCCACAGTTCTATCAGTTCTTTGAATCTCAAAGGAGTTTCTATTGGTGAATTTGAAAGTTGTAGCAAGAAGACACATATGGAAGCTGAAACAACATCTATTCATATGAATATGAAGAATCAATGCTTTCATTATCAAGGATTTAACCATTTTTAAGCTGAGAATCCCAAAAATAGAGTTATGACCCTTCAAGATAGAAACAAGAGTAAGTAGAAGTGTTGAAGTCTCATAGTTGTTGAAGCATGCTACCAAGGTGGAGAAGCAAGTCAAAGTAAGAAACAAGCATTATAACTTATCTCACAGTTCTGTCAGTTCTTTGAATCTCAGAGGAGTTTCTATTGGGGAATTTGGGAGTTGTAGCAAGAAGACACATATGGAGGCTAAAACAACATCTATTCATGTGAATATGAAGAATCAATGCTTTCATTTCCAAGGATTTTACCGTATTCAAAAGCTGAGAATCCTTAAAACAAAGTTGAGACCCTTCAAAATAGAAATGAGAGGGAATAGACGTGTTGAAGTCTTAAAGTAATTGAAGCATGCTACCAAGTTAGATAAGCAAGTTAAAGTAAAAAACAAACATTATAGCGTATCCCACAGTTTTGTTAGTTCTTTGAATCTCATAGGAATATCTATTGGTGAATTTGGGAGTTGTAGAAAAAAGACACATATGGAGGCTGAAACAACACCTATTGATGTGAATATGAGGAATCAATGCTTAAATTACCAAAGATTTGACCATTTTCAAGCAGAGAATCCCAAAAATGGAGTTATGACCCTTCAAGATAGAAATGAGAGTGAATATAATTATTGAAGTCTCAAAGTAGTTGAACCATGCTACCAAGTTGAAGAAGCAAGTCAAAGTAAGAAACAAACATTATAAGCTTATCCCACGGTTCTATAGTTCTTTTAATCTCATAGGAGTTTCAATTGATGAAATTAGGAGTTGTAGCAAGAAGACACATATGTAGGCTGAAACAATATCTATTGATGTGAATATAAAGAATCAATTCTTTCATTACCAAGGATTTAACCATTTTCAAGTTGGAGAATCCCCCAAAGCAGAGTTATGACCCACTAAAAAAGAAAAAAAGAAGAAGAAAAAAGTTTAAAATTTACCCTTCAAGAGGTGGAAAAAGCAAGTGCAAAGTAAGGAAACAAGCATTATAACTTATCTCTGCAGTTCTGTCAGTTCTTTGAATCTCGGAGGAGTTTCTATTGGTCAATTTGGGAGTTGTAGCAAGAAGACACATATGGAGGCTGAAACAACATCTATTCATGTGAATATGAAGAATCAATGCCTTTATTTCCAAGGATTTTACCGTATTCAAGCTGAGAATCCTAAAAACAGAGTTATGACCCTTCAAAATAGAAATGAGAGGAATAGAAGTGTTGAAGTCTTAAAGTAATTGAAGCATGCTACCAAGGTGGATAAGCAAGTTAAAGTAAGAAACAAACATTATAGCTTATCCACAGTTTTGTTAGTTCTTTGAATCTCATTGGAGTTTCTATTGGTGAATTTGGGGAGTTAAAGAAAGAAGGACTCATATGGAGGCTGAAACAACACTTATTCATGTGAATATGAAGAATGAATGCTTTCATTTCCAAGGATTTGACCAGTATTCAAGCTCAGAATAAAAAAAAGCAGAGTTATGACCCTTCAAGATAGAAATGAGAGGGTATAGAAGTGTTGAAGTCTTAAAGTAATTGAAGCATGCTACCAAGTTGGATAAGCAAGTTAAAGTTAAAAACAAACATTATAGCTTATCCCACAGTTTTGTTAGTTCTTTGAATCTCATAGGAATTTCTATTGGTGAATTTGGGAGTTGTAGAACGATGACACATATGGAGGCTGAAACAACACCTATTGATGTGAATATGAAGAATCAATGCTTTTATTTCAATGGATTTGACCATTTTCAGGTTGAGAATCGAAAAGGAGTTATGACCCTTCAAGATAGAAATGAGAGTGAATATAATTATTGAAGTCTCAAAGTAGTTGAACCATGCTACCAAGTTGGAGAAGCAAGTCAAAGTAAGAAACAAACATTATAGCTTATCCCACAGTTCTGTTAGTTCTTTGAATCTCATAGGAGTTTCAATTGGTGAATTTAGGAGTTGTAGCAAGAAGACACATATGTAGGCTGAAACAATATCTATTGATGTGAATATAAAGAATCATTGCTTTCATTACCAAGGATTTGACCATTTTCAATTTGAGAATCCCAAAAACGGAGTTATGACCCTTCAAAATAGAAACAAGAGTAAGTAGAAGTGTTGAAGTCTCATATTAGTTGAAGCATGCTACCAAGGTGGAGAAGCAAGTCAAAGTAAGAAACAAGCATTATAACTTATCCCACAGTTCTATCAGTTCTTTGAATCTCAAAGGAGTTTCTATTGGTGAATTTGGGAGTTGTAGCAAGAAGACACATATGGAGGCTGAAACAACATCTATTCATATGAATATGAAGAATCAATGCTTTCATTTTGAAGGATTTGACCATTTTTAAGCGGAGAATCCCAAAAATGGAGTTATGACCCTTCAAGATAGAAACAAGAGTAAGTAGAAGTGTTGAAGTCTCATAGTTGTTGAAGCATGCTACCAAGGTGGAGAAGCAAGTCAAAGTAAGAAACAAGCATTATAACTTATCTCACAGTTCTGTCAGTTCTTTGAATCTCAGAGGAGTTTCTATTGGTTAATTTGGGAGTTGTAGCAAGAAGACACATATAGTGGCTGAAACAATATCTATTTATGTGAATATGAAGAATCAATGCTTTCATTTCCAAGGATTTTACCGTATTCAAGCTGAGAATCCTAAAAACAGAGTTATGACCCTTCAAAATAGAAATGAGAGGGAATAGAAGTGTTGAAGTCTTAAAGTAATTGAAGCATGCTACCAAGGTGGATAAGCAAGTTAAAGTAAGAAACAAACATTATAGCTTATCCCACAGTTTTGTTAGTTCTTTGAATCTCAGAGGAGTTTCTATTGGTGAATTTGGGAGTTGTAGCAAGAAGACACATATGGAGGCTGAAACAACATCTATTCATGTGAATATGAAGAATCAATGCTTTCATTTCCAAGGATTTTACCGTATTCAAGCTGAGAATCCTAAAAACAGAGTTATGACCCTTCAAAATAGAAATGAGAGGGAATAGAAGTGTTGACGTTTAAAGTAATTGAAGCATGCTACCAAGTTGGATAAGCAAGTTAAAGTAAAAAACAAACATTATAGTGTATCCCACAGTTTTGTTAGTTCTTTGAATCTCATAATAATATCTATTGGTGAATTTGGGAGTTGTAGAAAAAAGACACATATGGAGGCTGAAACAACACCTATTGATGTGAATATGAGGAATCAATGCTTACATTACCAATGATTTAACCATTTTCAAAGTTGAGAATCCCAAAAACGGAGTTATGACCCTTCAAGATAGAAATGAGAGTGAATATAATTATTGAAGTCTCAAAGTAGTTGAACCATGCTACCAAGTTGAAGAAGCAAGTCAAAGTAAGAAACAAACATTATAGCTTATCCCACGGTTCTATAGTTCTTTGAATCTCGTAGGAGTTTCAATTGGTGAAATTAGGAGATGTAACAAGAAGACACATATGTAGGCTGAAACAATATCTATTGATGTGAATATGAAGAACCAATGCTTTCATTACCAAGGATTTAACAATTTTCAAGCTGAGAATCCCAAAAACGGAGTTATGACCCCTCAAGATAAAAACAAGAGTAAGTAGAAGTGTTGAAGTCTCATAGTAGTTGAAGAATGCTACCAAGGTGGAGAAACAAGTCAAAGTAAGAAACAAGCATTATAACTTATCTCACGGGTTGTCGAGTTCTTTAAATCTCAGAGGAGTTTCTATTGGTTAATTTGGGAGTTGAAGCAAGAAGACTCATATGGAGGCTGAAACAACACCTATTCATGTGAATATGAAGAATCAATGCTTTTATTTCCAAGGATTTTACCTTAATTCATGAGAATCCTAAAAATAGAGTTATGACCCTTCAAAATAGAAATGAGAGGGAATAGAAGTGTTGAAGTTTTAAAGTAATTGAAGCATGCTACCAAGGTGGATAAGCAAGTTAAAGTAAGAAACAAACATTATAGCTTATCCCACAGTTTTGTTAGTTCTTTGAATCTCATAGGAGTTTCTATTGGTGAATTTGGGAGTAGAAGCAAGAAGACTCATATGGAGGCTGAAACAATACCTATTCATGTGAATATGAAGAATGAATGCTTTCATTTCCAAGGATTTGACCGTATTCAAGCTCAGAATAAAAAAAACAGAGTTATGACCCTTTAAGATAGAAATGAGAGGGAATAGAAGTGTTGAAGTCTTAAAGTAATTGAAGCATGCTACCAAGTTGGATAAGCAAGTTAAAGTTAAAAACAAACATTATAGCTTATCCCACAGTTTTGTTAGTTCTTTGAATCTCTTAGGAATTTCTATTGGTGAATTTGGGAGTTGTTTAAAGAAGACACATATTGAGGCTGAAACAACACTTATTGATGTGAATATGAAGAATCAATGCTTTCATTTCCAAGTATTTGACCATTTTCAAGCTGAGAATCCCAAAAACAGAGTTATGACCCTTCAAGATAGAAATGAGAGTGAATATAATTATTGAAGTCTCAAAGTAGTTGAACCATGCTACCAAGTTGGAGAAGCAAGTCAAAGTAAGAAACAAACATTATAGCTTATCCCACAGTTCTGTTAGTTCTTTGAATCTCATAGGAGTTTCAATTGGTGAATTTAGGAGTTGTAGCAAGAAGACACATATGTAGGCTGAAACAATATCTATTGATGTGAATATAGAGAATCAATGCTTTCATTACCAAGGATTTGACCATTTTCAATTTGAGAATCCCAAAAACGGAGTTATGACCCTTCAAGATAGAAACAAGAGTAAGTAGAAGTGCCTACGTCTTACACTAGTTGAAGTATGCTACCAAGGTGGAGAAGCAAGTCAAAGTAAGAAACAAGCATTAATACTTATCTCACGGTTCACAGTTCTTTAAATCTCGAGAGGAGTTTCTATTGGTTAATTTGGGAGTTGTAGCAAGAAGACACATATGGAGGCTAAAACAACATCTATTCATGTGAATATGAAGAATCAATGCTTTTTATTTCCAAGGATTTTTACCGTATTCAAGCTGAGAATCCTAAAAACAGAGTTATGACCCTTCAAGATAGAAATAAGAGGAATAGAATTATTGAAGTCTTAAAGTAATTGAAGCATGCTACCAAGTTGGATAAGCAAGTTAAAGTAAAAAACAAACATTATAGCTCATCCCACAGTTTCGTTAGTTCTTTGAATCTCATAGGAATTTCTATTTGTGAATTTGGGAGTTGTATAAAGAAGACACATATGTAGGCTGAAACAACACCTATTGATGTGAATATGAAAAATCAGTGCTTTCATTACCAAGTATTTGACCATTTTCAAGCTGAGAATGCCAAAAACGGTGTTATGACCCTTCAAGATAGAAATGAGAATGAATATAATTATTGAAGTCTCAAAGTAGTTGAACCATGCTACCAAGTTGAAGAACCAAGTCAAAGTAAGAAACAAACATTATAGCTTATCCCACGGTTCTATAGTTCTTTGAATCTCATAGGAGTTTCAATTGGGGAAATTAGGAGTTGTAGCAAGAAGACACATATGTAGGCTGAAACAATATCTATTGATGTGAATATGAAGAATCAATGCTTTCATTACCAAGGATTTAACCATTTGCAAGCTGAGAATCCCAAAAACGGAGTTATGACCCTTCAAGATAAAAACAAGAGTAAGTAGAAGTGTTGAAGTCTCATAGTAGTTAAAGAATGCTACCAAGGTGGAGAAGCAAGTCAAAGTAAGAAACAAGCATTATAACTTATCTCACAGTTCTGTCAGTTCTTTGAATCTCAGAGGAGTTTCTATTGGTTATGATATGATCCTAGGTGAGGATCAAGTCCCTGAATGCTTCTCCAAGAGGTTGTGAGGATTGGTGACAAGGTGAGTGATGCGGAAGAGATGAAAGGTGAAGAACTAGGAGTGATCCGATGAGTCTTGGGGGGATTGATGCGAAACTTCCAAAGGAGATGGAGATCCTCTGGACTTTCAGGCTTGCTCTGGACGTGGGTGAAGACCCTAGACGAGGTGAGCAAGGGGTGGATCGAGATGAAACTTCCTAGGAGTGTGAAAGATCCTAAGACTTTCGACTTACTTGGTGTGAAGGATGAAGATCCGAACACTTTAAGCAAGGATGAACAAACAAATTTCAGAGAGTTTTAGAAGTTGAAAAGATGTTTGATCCTTAGAAAATGAAGCCTTACATGAGTTTAAATCAACAAGAGAGTAAAGGAGAAATCTCAAAAATTACAAACATTAAAGACCAAAGTTGACAAGAAAATAACTCTTCATGTTCTTCAAGATTTCGGCTGAACTCTTGTTGGACTTGGGCTGTGCTTCACTTGGATAGTAGATAGAAATGGGCTTAAAGCTTTATCAAGAGGCTGATGAGTGAGTGATATGGCTTACCTCATTAAAAACCTTATTTGGAAAATAACCCATGGGACAAAAACCAAATGAAGGGAAAAAAGAGTATAAGTCATATCACCTCTCTTGATAAATGTTTAGGTGGCTTGTATCACAACCAATGTGGCTGGATTAGCACACACAAAACAGCCAGAGATGATGTTGAGGAGGTGTAGCAAAGTGGTCTTGCGCGGCTCTTGTTGAGGCCGGGTGATAGGACCCGGAGAAATGCATAAATCTTCAGCTCCTTGTAGCTCCGGTTCAAGCTGCTGCCTTTGCTCCTCTTTGGCGTCTCCATGTTGCATAGGTTCCTCTTCCTTGCTGGCCATAATCATATCATCCTCTCCCTCTTGAAAAGGATTTGACCTCAAATCTGTTTCATACGTTATACATCTTTGACAAGCTTTTTCGACATCACTTTGCAGGTGCGGCCAAAAGAAGTGCTCACGTAGCACACTTAAAGTCTTTGCCACGCCAAAATGTCCCATAAGTCCACCTGCATGAGCTTCTTGAACAAACAAATCTCGCAAGGAGGAGTTAGGCACACATAGGCGATTTTCGTAAAATAATAATCCATCACTCCGAAAATATTTTCCAACGCCAAATTTTTCACATGCAGCATAGGTTTCTTTGAAGTCATCATCACTAGCATATAGTTCTTTGATTTGTTCAAACCCTAGTAACTTAACCTCAAGAGAATTCAAGAAGAGCTACCTCCGAGAAAGAGCATCGGAAACTACATTCTCCTTACCTTTCTTGTACTTAATGACGCACGGAAATGTCTCGATGAATTCAACCCACTTGGGCGTGTCTTTTGTTCAGCTTTTGTTGTCCCTTGAGATGCTTGGAGACTCATGATCTGTGTGGATAACAAACTCCTTGGGCCAACAAGATAATGTTGCAAGTTTGCAAAACCCCTAACAAGCGCATAGAGCTCCTTGTCGTAAGTCGGGTAATTGAGTGTGGCGCCTCCAAGCTTTTTCACTAAAAACGCTATGGGCTTCATCTCCTGCATAAGAACAGCACCAATACCAATTCCTGAGGCATCACATTCAATTTCAAAATTTTTATCGAAATTAGGAAGAGATAAAAACCAGGGGCATGTGTTAGCTTTTCTCTTTTAAAGTTTGAAATGCATTTTCTTGAGGTTGCTCCCATTTGAATCCGACAGTCTTCTTGATAACCTCCCGTGAGTGGGGGGCTAGAGGCTAAAGTCTTTAACAAATCTCCTGTAGAAACCAGCTAACCCATGGAAGCTTCTTACTTCACTAACGGTCTTTGGACTCGGCCAATCTTTGATAGCTTCGGATCTTCTCTTCATCGACCTTGATTCCATCTGCACTCACAACAAAGCCTAAAAAGACAAGGTTATCCGTTCAAAAGTACATTTGCTAAAGATTAGCGTACAAGGTTTCCTTCCTAAGCACTTTAAAAACCTTCTAAGATGCTCCACATGTTCATCTAAGCTGCGGCTATAGATTAAAATGTCATCGAAGTAAACTACTACAAAAACGACCTATGAATGATCTAAGAACGTGGTTCATTAGCCTCATGAGCATTACTAGGTGCGTTTGTTAACCCAAAAGGCATGACTAACCATTCGTACAAACCATGCTTAGTTTTAAATGCAGTTTTCCATTCATCCCTTCTTGCATTCTAATCTGATGGTAACCTGCTCTTAAGATCTACCTTAGAAAAAATGCAAGAACCATGCAATTCATCAACATATCATCTAATCTGGG
>CM051378.1:387313-399313 GCA_028015245.1 Cardamine occulta
AAGCTGAGAATCAAAAACAGAGTTATGACCCTTCAAGATAGAAACAAAAGTAAGTAGAAGTGTTGAAGTCTCAAAGTAGTTGAAGACGCTACCAAGGTGGATAAGCAAGTTAAAGTAAAAACAAACATTATAACTTATCCCACAGTTTTTTCAGTTCTTTGAATCTCAAAGGAATTTTTGGGAATTTGGGAGTTTAGCAAGAAGACACATATGGAGGCTGAAACAACATCTATTGAAGTGAATATGGAGAATGAACTCTTTCATTACCCAGGTGTTGACCCTTTTCAAGCTGAGAATCCCAAAAATGGAGTTATGACCCTTCAAGATAGAAACAAGAGTAAGTAGAAGTGTTGAAGTCTCATAGTAGTTGAAGCATGCTACCAAGGTGGAGAAGCAAGTCAAAGTAAGAAACAAGCATTATAACTTATCTCACAGTTCTGTCAGTTCTTTGAATCTCAGAGGAGTTTCTATTGGTGAATTTGGGAGTTGTAGCAAGAAGACACATATGGAGGCTGAAACAACATCTATTCATGTGAATATGAAGAATCAATGCTTTCATTGCCAAGGATTTAACCATTTTCAAGCTTAGAATCCCAAAATTGGAGTTATGACTCTTCAAGATAGAAATCAGAGTGAATAGAAGTGTTGAAGTCTTAAAGTAGTTGAAGCATGCTACCAGGATGGAGCAGCAAGTTAAAGTAAGAAACAAACATTATAGCTTATCCCACAGTTCTGTCAGTTTTTTGAATCCCATAGGAGTATCTATTGGTGAATTTGGGAGTTGTAGCAAAGACACATATGGAGGCTTAAACAACATCTATTTATGTGAATATGAAGAATCAATTCTTTCATTACCAAGGATTTAACCATTTTCAAGCCGAGAATCCCCAAAACAGAGTTATGACCCTTCAAGATAGAAACAAGAGTAAGTAGAAGTGTTGAAGTCTCATAGTAGTTGAAGGATGCTACCAAGGTGGAGAAGCAAGTCAAAGTAAGAAACAAGCATTATAACTTATCTCAAGTTCTCTGGGTTCTTAGAATCTCATAGGAGTTTCTATTGGTCAATTTGGGAGTTGTAGCAAGAAGACACATATGGAGGCTGAAACAACATCTATTCATGTGAATATGAAGAATCAATGCCTTTATTTCCAAGGATTTTACCGTATTCAAGCTGATAATCCTAAAAACAGAGTTATGACCCTTCCAAATATAAATGAGAGGGAATAGAAAGGTTGAAGTCTTAAAGTAATTGAAGCATGCTACCAAGGTGGATAAGCAAGTTAAAGTAAGAAACAAACATTATAGCTTATCCCACAGTTTTGTTAGTTCTTTGAATCTCATTGGAGTTTCTATCGGTGAATTTGGGAGTTAAAGAGAGAAGACACATATGGAGGCTGAAACAACACCTATTCATGTGAATATGAAGAATGAATGCTTTCATTTCCAAGGATTTGACTGTATTCAAGCTCAGAATAAAAAAAACAGAGTTATGACCCTTCAAGATAGAAATGAGAGGGAATAGAAGTGTTGAAGTCTTAAAGTAATTGAAGCATGCTACCAAGTTGGATAAGCATGTTAAAGTAAAAAACAAACATTATAGCTTATCCCACAGTTTTGTTAGTTCTTTGAATCTCATAGGAATTTCTATTGGTGAATTTGGGAGTAGTATAAAGATGACACATATGGAGGCTGAAACAACACCTATTGATGTGAATATAAAGAATCAATGCTTTCATTACCAAGTATTTGACCATTTTCAAGCTGAGAATCCCAAAAACGGAGTTATGACCCTTCAAGATGGAAACAAGAGTAAGTAGAAGTGTTGAAGTCCCATAGTAGTTGAACCATGCTACCAAGTTGGAGAAGCAAGTCAAAGTAAGAAACAAACATTATAGCTTATCCCACAGTTCTGTTAGTTCTTTGAATCTCATAGGAGTTTCAATTGGTGAATTTAGGAGTTGTAGCAAGAAGACACATATGTAGGCTGAAACAATATCTATTGATGTGAATATGAAGAATCAATGCTTTCATTACCAAGGATTTGACCATTTTCAAGATGAGAATCCCAAAAACGGAGTTATGACCCTTCAAGATAGAAACAAGAGTAAGTAGAAGTGTTGAAGTCTCATAGTAGTTGACGCATGCTACCAAGGTGGAGAAGCAAGTCAAAGTAAGAAACAAGCATTATAACTTATCCCACAGTTCTATCAGTTCTTTGAATCTCAAAGGAGTTTCTATTGGTGAATTTGGGAGTTGTAGCAAGAAGACACATATGGAGGCTGAAACAACATCTATTCATATGAATATGAAGAATCAATGCTTTCATTACCAAGGATTTAACCATTTTCAAGCTGAAAATCCCAAAAACGGAGTTATGACCCTTCAAGATAGAAATAAGAGTAAGTAGAAGTGTTGAAGTCTTATAGTTGTTGAAGCATGCTACCAAGGTGGAGAAGCAAGTCAAAGTAAGAAACAAGCATTATAACTTATCTCACAGTTCTGTTAGTTCTTTGAATCTCAGAGGAGTTTCTATTGGTGAATTTGGGAGTTGTAGCAAGAAGACACATATGGAGGCTGAAACAACATCTATTCATGTGAATATGAAGAATCAATGCTTTTATTTCCAAGGATTTTACCGTATTTAAGCTGAGAATCCTAAAAACAGAGTTATGACCCTTCAAAATAGAAATAAGAGGGAATAGAAGTGTTGAAGTCTTAAAGTAATTGAAGCATGCTACCAAGGTGGATAAGCATGTTAAAGTAAGAAACAATTATTATAGCTTATCCCACAGTTTTGTTAGTTCTTTGAATCTCATTAGAGTTTCTATTGGTGAATTTGGGAGTTGAAGCAAGAAAGACTCATATGGAGGCTGAAACAACACTTATTCATGTGAATATGAAGAATGAATGCTTTCATTTCCAAGGATTTGACCGTATTCAAGCTCAGAATCAAAAAAACAGAGTTATGACCCTTCAAGATAGAAATGAGAGGGAATAGAAGTGTTGAAGTCTTAAAGTAATTGAAGCATGCTACCAAGTTGGATAAGGAAGTTAAAGTAAAAAACAAACATTATAGCTTATCCCACAGTTTTGTTAGTTCTTTGAATCTCATAGGAATTTCTATTGGTGAATTTGGGAGTTGTATAAAGATGACACATATGGAGGCTGAAACAACACCTATTGATGTGAATATGAAGAATCAATGCTTTCATTACCAAGTATTTGACCATTTTCAAGCTGAGAATCCCAAAAACGGAGTTATGACCCTTCAAGATAGAAATGAATGTGAATATAATTATTGAAGTCTCAAAGTAGTTGAACCATGCTACAAAGTTGGAGAAGCAAGTCAAAGTAAGAAACAAACATTATAGCTTATCCCACAGTTCTGTTAGTTCTTTCAATCTCATAGGAGTTTCAATTGGTGAATTTAGGCGTTGTAGCAAGAAGACACATATGTAGGCTGAAACAATATCTATTGATGTGAATATGAAGAATCAATGCTTTCATTACCAAGGATTTGACCATTTTCAAGCTGAGAATCCCAAAAACGGAGTTATGACCTTTCAAGATAGAAACAAGAGTAAGTAGAAGTGTTGAAGTCTCATAGTAGTTGAAGAATGCTACCAAGGTGGAGAAGCAAGTCAAAGTAAGAAACAAGCATTATAACTTATCCCACAGTTCTATCAGTTCTTTGAATCTCAAAGGAGTTTCTATTGGTGAATTTGAAAGTTGTAGCAAGAAGACACATATGGAAGCTGAAACAACATCTATTCATATGAATATGAAGAATCAATGCTTTCATTATCAAGGATTTAACCATTTTTAAGCTGAGAATCCCAAAAATAGAGTTATGACCCTTCAAGATAGAAACAAGAGTAAGTAGAAGTGTTGAAGTCTCATAGTTGTTGAAGCATGCTACCAAGGTGGAGAAGCAAGTCAAAGTAAGAAACAAGCATTATAACTTATCTCACAGTTCTGTCAGTTCTTTGAATCTCAGAGGAGTTTCTATTGGGGAATTTGGGAGTTGTAGCAAGAAGACACATATGGAGGCTAAAACAACATCTATTCATGTGAATATGAAGAATCAATGCTTTCATTTCCAAGGATTTTACCGTATTCAAGCTGAGAATCCTTAAAACAGAGTTATGACCCTTCAAAATAGAAATGAGAGGGAATAGACGTGTTGAAGTCTTAAAGTAATTGAAGCATGCTACCAAGTTAGATAAGCAAGTTAAAGTAAAAAACAAACATTATAGCGTATCCCACAGTTTTGTTAGTTCTTTGAATCTCATAGGAATATCTATTGGTGAATTTGGGAGTTGTAGAAAAAAGACACATATGGAGGCTGAAACAACACCTATTGATGTGAATATGAGGAATCAATGCTTAAATTACCAAAGATTTGACCATTTTCAAGCAGAGAATCCCAAAAATGGAGTTATGACCCTTCAAGATAGAAATGAGAGTGAATATAATTATTGAAGTCTCAAAGTAGTTGAACCATGCTACCAAGTTGAAGAAGCAAGTCAAAGTAAGAAACAAACATTATAGCTTATCCCACGGTTCTATAGTTCTTTTAATCTCATAGGAGTTTCAATTGATGAAATTAGGAGTTGTAGCAAGAAGACACATATGTAGGCTGAAACAATATCTATTGATGTGAATATAAAGAATCAATTCTTTCATTACCAAGGATTTAACCATTTTCAAGCTGAGAATCCCCAAAACGGAGTTATGACCCTTCAAGATAGAAACAAGAGTAAGTAGAAGTGTTGAAGTCTCATAGTAGTTGAACGATGCTACCAAGGTGGAGAAGCAAGTCAAAGTAAGAAACAAGCATTATAACTTATCTCACAGTTCTGTCAGTTCTTTGAATCTCAGAGGAGTTTCTATTGGTCAATTTGGGAGTTGTAGCAAGAAGACACATATGGAGGCTGAAACAACATCTATTCATGTGAATATGAAGAATCAATGCCTTTATTTCCAAGGATTTTACCGTATTCAAGCTGAGAATCCTAAAAACAGAGTTATGACCCTTCAAAATAGAAATGAGAGGGAATAGAAGTGTTGAAGTCTTAAAGTAATTGAAGCATGCTACCAAGGTGGATAAGCAAGTTAAAGTAAGAAACAAACATTATAGCTTATCCCACAGTTTTGTTAGTTCTTTGAATCTCATTGGAGTTTCTATTGGTGAATTTGGGAGTTAAAGAAAGAAGACTCATATGGAGGCTGAAACAACACTTATTCATGTGAATATGAAGAATGAATGCTTTCATTTCCAAGGATTTGACCGTATTCAAGCTCAGAATAAAAAAAACAGAGTTATGACCCTTCAAGATAGAAATGAGAGGGTATAGAAGTGTTGAAGTCTTAAAGTAATTGAAGCATGCTACCAAGTTGGATAAGCAAGTTAAAGTTAAAAACAAACATTATAGCTTATCCCACAGTTTTGTTAGTTCTTTGAATCTCATAGGAATTTCTATTGGTGAATTTGGGAGTTGTTTAAAGAAGACACATATGGAGGCTGAAACAACACCTATTGATGTGAATATGAAGAATCAATGCTTTCATTTCCAAGTATTTGACCATTTTCAAGCTGAGAATCCGAAAAACGGAGTTATGACCCTTCAAGATAGAAATGAGAGTGAATATAATTATTGAAGTCTCAAAGTAGTTGAACCATGCTACCAAGTTGGAGAAGCAAGTCAAAGTAAGAAACAAACATTATAGCTTATCCCACAGTTCTGTTAGTTCTTTGAATCTCATAGGAGTTTCAATTGGTGAATTTAGGAGTTGTAGCAAGAAGACACATATGTAGGCTGAAACAATATCTATTGATGTGAATATAAAGAATCATTGCTTTCATTACCAAGGATTTGACCATTTTCAATTTGAGAATCCCAAAAACGGAGTTATGACCCTTCAAAATAGAAACAAGAGTAAGTAGAAGTGTTGAAGTCTCATATTAGTTGAAGCATGCTACCAAGGTGGAGAAGCAAGTCAAAGTAAGAAACAAGCATTATAACTTATCCCACAGTTCTATCAGTTCTTTGAATCTCAAAGGAGTTTCTATTGGTGAATTTGGGAGTTGTAGCAAGAAGACACATATGGAGGCTGAAACAACATCTATTCATATGAATATGAAGAATCAATGCTTTCATTACCAAGGATTTAACCATTTTCAAGCTGAGAATCCCAAAAATGGAGTTATGACCCTTCAAGATAGAAACAAGAGTAAGTAGAAGTGTTGAAGTCTCATAGTTGTTGAAGCATGCTACCAAGGTGGAGAAGCAAGTCAAAGTAAGAAACAAGCATTATAACTTATCTCACAGTTCTGTCAGTTCTTTGAATCTCAGAGGAGTTTCTATTGGTTAATTTGGGAGTTGTAGAAAGAAGTCACATATAGAGGCTGAAACAATATCTATTTATGTGAATATGAAGAATCAATGCTTTCATTTCCAAGGATTTTACCGTATTAAGGTAAGAGAATCCTAAAAAAAGAAGTTATGACCCTTCAAAATAGAAATGAGAGGGAATAGAAGTGTTGAAGTCTTAAAGTAATTGAAGCATGCTACCAAGGTGGATAAGCAAGTTAAAGTAAGAAACAAACATTATAAGCTTATCCCACAGTTTTGTTAGTTCTTTGAATCTCGGAGAGAGTTTCTATTGGTGAATTTGGGAGTTGTAGCAAGAAGACACATATGGAGGCTGAAACAACATCTATTCATGTGAATATGAAGAATCAATGCTTTCATTTCCAAGGATTTTACCGTATTCAAGCTGAGAATCCTAAACACAGAGTTATGACCCAGCAAAATAGAAATGAGAGGGAATAGAAGTGTTGACGTTTAAAGTAATTGAAGCATGCTACCAAGTTGGATAAGCAAGTTAAAGTAAAAAACAAACATTATAGTGTATCCCACAGTTTTGTTAGTTCTTTGAATCTCATAATAATATCTATTGGTGAATTTGGGAGTTGTAGAAAAAAGACACATATGGAGGCTGAAACAACACCTATTGATGTGAATATGAGGAATCAATGCTTACATTACCAATGATTTAACCATTTTCAAGCTGAGAATCCCAAAAACGGAGTTATGACCCTTCAAGATAGAAATGAGAGTGAATATAATTATTGAAGTCTCAAAGTAGTTGAACCATGCTACCAAGTTGAAGAAGCAAGTCAAAGTAAGAAACAAACATTATAGCTTATCCCACGGTTCTATAGTTCTTTGAATCTCGTAGGAGTTTCAATTGGTGAAATTAGGAGATGTAACAAGAAGACACATATGTAGGCTGAAACAATATCTATTGATGTGAATATGAAGAACCAATGCTTTCATTACCAAGGATTTAACAATTTTCAAGCTGAGAATCCCAAAAACGGAGTTATGACCCCTCAAGATAAAAACAAGAGTAAGTAGAAGTGTTGAAGTCTCATAGTAGTTGAAGAATGCTACCAAGGTGGAGAAACAAGTCAAAGTAAGAAACAAGCATTATAACTTATCTCACAGTTCTGTCAGTTCTTTAAATCTCAGAGGAGTTTCTATTGGTTAATTTGGGAGTTGAAGCAAGAAGACTCATATGGAGGCTGAAACAACACCTATTCATGTGAATATGAAGAATCAATGCTTTTATTTCCAAGGATTTTACCGTATTCAAGCTGAGAATCCTAAAAATAGAGTTATGACCCTTCAAAATAGAAATGAGAGGGAATAGAAGTGTTGAAGTTTTAAAGTAATTGAAGCATGCTACCAAGGTGGATAAGCAAGTTAAAGTAAGAAACAAACATTATAGCTTATCCCACAGTTTTGTTAGTTCTTTGAATCTCATAGGAGTTTCTATTGGTGAATTTGGGAGTAGAAGCAAGAAGACTCATATGGAGGCTGAAACAATACCTATTCATGTGAATATGAAGAATGAATGCTTTCATTTCCAAGGATTTGACCGTATTCAAGCTCACGAATAAAAAAAAACAGAGTTATGACCCTTTAAGATAGAAATGAGAGGGAATAGAAGTGTTGAAGTCTTAAAGTAATTGAAGCATGCTACCAAGTTGGATAAGCAAGTTAAAGTTAAAAACAAACATTATAGCTTATCCCACAGTTTTGTTAGTTCTTTGAATCTCTTAGGAATTTCTATTGGTGAATTTGGGAGTTGTTTAAAGAAGACACATATTGAGGCTGAAACAACACTTATTGATGTGAATATGAAGAATCAATGCTTTCATTTCCAAGTATTTGACCATTTTCAAGCTGAGAATCCCAAAAACAGAGTTATGACCCTTCAAGATAGAAATGAGAGTGAATATAATTATTGAAGTCTCAAAGTAGTTGAACCATGCTACCAAGTTGGAGAAGCAAGTCAAAGTAAGAAACAAACATTATAGCTTATCCCACAGTTCTGTTAGTTCTTTGAATCTCATAGGAGTTTCAATTGGTGAATTTAGGAGTTGTAGCAAGAAGACACATATGTAGGCTGAAACAATATCTATTGATGTGAATATAGAGAATCAATGCTTTCATTACCAAGGATTTGACCATTTTCAATTTGAGAATCCCAAAAACGGAGTTATGACCCTTCAAGATAGAAACAAGAGTAAGTAGAAGTGTTGAAGTCTCATAGTAGTTGAAGAATGCTACCAAGGTGGAGAAGCAAGTCAAAGTAAGAAACAAGCATTAATACTTATCTCACAGTTCTGTCAGTTCTTTAAATCTCAGAGGAGTTTCTATTGGTTAATTTGGGAGTTGTAGCAAGAAGACACATATGGAGGCTAAAACAACATCTATTCATGTGAATATGAAGAATCAATGCTTTTATTTCCAAGGATTTTACCGTATTCAAGCTGAGAATCCTAAAAACAGAGTTATGACCCTTCAAGATAGAAATAAGAGGGAATAGAATTATTGAAGTCTTAAAGTAATTGAAGCATGCTACCAAGTTGGATAAGCAAGTTAAAGTAAAAAACAAACATTATAGCTCATCCCACAGTTTCGTTAGTTCTTTGAATCTCATAGGAATTTCTATTTGTGAATTTGGGAGTTGTATAAAGAAGACACATATGTAGGCTGAAACAACACCTATTGATGTGAATATGAAAAATCAGTGCTTTCATTACCAAGTATTTGACCATTTTCAAGCTGAGAATGCCAAAAACGGTGTTATGACCCTTCAAGATAGAAATGAGAATGAATATAATTATTGAAGTCTCAAAGTAGTTGAACCATGCTACCAAGTTGAAGAACCAAGTCAAAGTAAGAAACAAACATTATAGCTTATCCCACGGTTCTATAGTTCTTTGAATCTCATAGGAGTTTCAATTGGGGAAATTAGGAGTTGTAGCAAGAAGACACATATGTAGGCTGAAACAATATCTATTGATGTGAATATGAAGAATCAATGCTTTCATTACCAAGGATTTAACCATTTGCAAGCTGAGAATCCCAAAAACGGAGTTATGACCCTTCAAGATAAAAACAAGAGTAAGTAGAAGTGTTGAAGTCTCATAGTAGTTAAAGAATGCTACCAAGGTGGAGAAGCAAGTCAAAGTAAGAAACAAGCATTATAACTTATCTCACAGTTCTGTCAGTTCTTTGAATCTCAGAGGAGTTTCTATTGGTTATGATATGATCCTAGGTGAGGATCAAGTCCCTGAATGCTTCTCCAAGAGGTTGTGAGGATTGGTGACAAGGTGAGTGATGCGAGAAGAGATGAAAGGTGAAGAACTAGGAGTGATCCGATGAGTCTTGGGGGATTGATGTGAAACTTCCAAAGGAGATGGAGATCCTCTGGACTTTCGAGGCTTGCTACGGGCGTGGGTGAAGACCCTAGGCGAAGGTGAGCAAGGGGTGGATCGAGATGAAACTTCCTAGGAGTGTGAAAGATCCTAAGACTTTCGACTTACTTGGTGTGAAGGATGAAGATCCGAACACTTTAAGCAAGGATGAACAAACAAATTTCAGAGAGTTTTAGAAGTTGAAAAGATGTTTGATCCTTAGAAAATGAAGCCTTACATGAGTTTAAATCAACAAGAGAGTAAAGGAGAAATCTCAAAAATTACAAACATTAAAGACCAAAGTTGACAAGAAAATAACTCTTCATGTTCTTCAAGATTTCGGCTGAACTCTTGTTGGACTTGGGCTGTGCTTCACTTGGATAGTAGATAGAAATGGGCTTAAGCTTTATCAAGAGGCTGATGAGTGAGTGATATCGCTTACCTCATTAAAAACCTTATTTGGAAAACCCATTGGGACAAAACCAAATGAAGGGAAAAAGAGTATAAGTCATATCACCTCTCTTGATAAATGTTTAGGTGGCTTGTATCACAACCAATGTGGCTGGATTAGCACACACCAAACTGCCCGAGATGGTGTTGAGGAGATGTTGCAAAGTGGTCTTGAGCTTCTTTTGTTTAGACCGAGTGATAGGACCCGGAGAAATGCATAAATCTTCAGCTCCTTGTAGCTCCGGTTCAAGCTGCTGCCTTTGCTCCTCTTTGGCGTCTCCATGTTGCATAGGTTCCTCTTCCTTGCTGGCCATAATCATATCATCCTCTCCCTCTTGAAAAGGATTTGACCTCAAATCTGTTTCATACGTTATACATCTTTGACAAGCTTTTTCGACATCACTTTGCAGGTGCGGCCAAAAGAAGTGCTCACGTAGCACACTTAAAGTCTTTGCCACGCCAAAATGTCCCATAAGTCCACCTGCATGAGCTTCTTGAACAAACAAATCTATGAAGGAGGAGTTAGGCACATAGGCGATTTTAAGTAAAAATAATAATCCATCACTCCGAAAATATTTTCCAACGCCACATTTTTCACATGCAGCATAGGTTTCCCTGAAGTCTCCATCACTAGCATATAGTTCTTTGATTTGTTCAAACCCTAGTAACTTAACCTCAAGAGAATTCAAGAGAGCGTACCTCCGAGAAAAGAGCATCGGTTACTACATTCTCCTTACCTTTCTTGTACTTAATGGCGTACGGAAATGTCTCGATGAATTCAACCCCCTTGGCGTGTCTTTTGTTCAGCTTTTGTTGTCCCTTGAGATGCTTGAGAGACTCATGATCTGTGTGGATAACAAACTCCTTGGGCCAAAGATAATGTTGCCAAGTTTGCAAAGCCCTCAACAAGCGGATAGAGCTCCTTGTAGATAAGTCGGGTAATTGAGTGTGGCGCCTCCAAGCTTTTCACTAAAAGTCGCTATGGGCTTCATCTCCTGCATAAGAACAGCACCAATACCAATTCCTGAGGCATCACATTCAATTTCAAAATTTTTATCGAAATTAGGAAGAGATAAAACCGGGGCATGTGTTAGCTTCTCTTTTAAAGTTTGAAATGCATTTTCTTGAGGTTGCTCCCATTTGAATCCGACAGTCTTCTTGATAACCTCCGTGAGTGGGGCGGCTAGAGTGCTAAAGTCTTTAACAAATCTCCTGTAGAAACCAGCTAACCCATGGAAGCTTCTTACTTCACTAACGGTCTTTGGACTCGGCCAATCTTTGATAGCTCGTATCTTCTCTTCATCGACCTTGATTCCATCTGCACTCACAACAAAGCCTAAAAAGACAAGGTTATCCGTTCCAAAAGTACATTTGCTAAGATTAGCGTACAAGGTTTCCTTCCTAAGCACTTCTAAAACCTTTCTAAGATGCTCCACATGTTCATCTAAGCTGCGGCTATAGATTAAAATGTCATCGAAGTAAACTACCACAAAACGACCTATGAATGATCTAAGAACGTGGTTCATTAGCCTCATGAACGTACTAGGTGCGTTTGTTAACCCAAAAGGCATGACTAACCATTCATACAAACCATGCTTAGTTTTAAATGCAGTTTTCCATTCATCCCCTTCTTGCATTCTAATCTGATGGTAACCGCTCTTAAGATCTACCTTAGAAAAAATGCAAGAACCATGCAATTCATCAAGCATATCATCTAATCTAGGTATGGGATGTCGATACTTTACAGTGATATTGTTGATAGCACGACACACATC
>CM051378.1:399413-440958 GCA_028015245.1 Cardamine occulta
TTTTTAATAAAAAACTTTTATTATGTATTCTCTCAATTTAAAACAAAAACAAATAAAAGGAAAAACACAGATGTGTTATTTTTATTACGCTGGACATAACGTAATCTTAGTTTTTAAATAAAAATAAAAAAGTGCTTTTTATTAAAGAAAAATCTTATTCTATTCTTCCATATGTGTTATTTATTTTTTCACCTGCTGGTTGGCATAATAATTCTTAGTAAATCTTTTTTTGAAATTCGACAAGTTTGGTTACAGTAATTTTTATGGAAACATAGAAAAAGCAGTTTAGTAATTGAACAAAAGATGTAACAAAATTTATATTTGTTGACCTTCAAGATTATAACATCCACTCAGTATTGCCATTTGTATCCTTGCGTACGGTCCAACCATTGGGCAAGAAAACACATCGTATATGTATATATCTCTCTCGCTAAATATATTGGTTAAGTTTTCATTTGACGACCGATTTTTTCGTCCAGCCACATGAATAAAATTTTAATATTGAACCTAATAAATAAAACAGCTCGTGTTTTTTACTTCGGCATCTGTAGAACCCACTAATGTAATTTAATGATGACACTATTAACTATCAAAAGAAACCACATTATCTATTTCCCTTGTTCCCTAATAATAGCTCTCAGCAAGTATGCTAGTAACGTGTTTTAAGAAGTCCTTTTGATTCTTTTGATTTGTGCGGTTTAGATTTAACATCATTTATTGTGATATATATATAATCCACGTATTTATCTAGATACAATTATATGTCTGCAGACAAATGCTGATTCAATGATCATTAATTGCTGAAAATCTTAATCTATAGTTTGTCTCGATTAATTTGAAAGCTCTCACGCAAAAAATCCTCAAGATTCGGAATCCCTGTTCATCAAAAATAGAGATTTTCAGTTTGAAATCTCTATTTTTGAGTTTTATTATATAATTAATTGACCTTTTGATTCCAGTCACTTAATAGTTAATATATAGTACACCTAATATGTTTAGGATCCGCATCAATTCTTCCTACTAGAATTCAATCATAAAATAACTAATGAAGTAGAAAAGTAGTTTTAATTTTGCCAAGTGTACGGATTTGGAAATAGTTTTACAAATTTAGTGGCATTACCAAAAAGAATAAAACAGGGGGACAATATTGTTTTTTAAATTCATCATCTTATGTTTCACTTTTTAATTTAATTTAATTTCACTTGTATTTTAAACCAAGTCAAAAGAAAATGTCATATCTTTCATAATTATAAGACAAAATGGTGATACCTAAAATTTTATAATTTATCATTTCAGGACATCCAAATTAGGTTTTTGTTGAATCTAAAACTTACTTGACTTGAATCTGGAAAACATCATGATACCTATATATATATACATGGTTTAGAATTTTCAGCACTTCGCAAAGATTGTTTATGATATATATATATATATATATAGTATTAAAAATATTATAACCTTACCACAAAATCAAATAAAACTCATACAAAATGTTTTAAATTATTTTCAAAAATTCAAGAACACATTTATTAGGATAACTATAAAATACACTCCAAGGTTTTGAAAAATAAAACTCCTATTTCTATTGATATTTTGAGGTATACTTATACTAACTATATATATTTGCATGCAGGCGCATCACAGTAGATAAACTGTATTTCAAATCTTAATATTTGTGATTTTTGAATTGACCATTTAGATGGTTGATTTGCTCCAAAGTTATGTTGGCTTGATTTTCCGAAATATTTCTCTTTTCGTTATATTTTTACTCAATTTTAAACATATTACTTAAGAGGAAACAAAATATGGTTGGCCAGAGATTTTAGATTTAATTAGATCAAATTGAAGATATCGTAGAATTTGTTAAAGAACTTTGGTTTGAGGAAAAAAATTTTAGTAGTAAAGTACTTGGGTGTTTTAAACATTTAGTATATATACTACCTTCATTTCATTATATATATAGGAAAATAATATTTTTAACATTGAACAAAAGTATGCGAAGATCTTCAAAACTCGAAACTATCGGTAGACTTGTGCACTTTAAACTTACACTAGAGACATTTAAACCTTCAAATTGATTTTACTAACATTCTAAATTCCTGAAAACTTATCTCCTATACCACAGAGTCACTATAAAAATAGTTATATTCAGTAAAGAATTTGATAGGAATCCAATCAACCTTTCGATGGAATTGGATGATTTCTGATAAAATAGGCTTACATCAGAATTTTAAAAAATTCAAAACGACTATATCAGTCGTGTATTTCCAACAGATTTCAATACAGTTTCAGTAAAAATACGTCCGAATTGTTCGACGGGATATTCGAAAACTATTATGCCAAAAAAATCTGTCAAATAAGATCATGGCTAAATTTCATCACTAGCCAAAAAAAGTTCACGAAAAACTGATGAATTTTCCTATGAAATCTTAATTGGTGGATTTTCAAGACGGTAGAAGTTCATTTGATAATCCACACTAATCTTCGATGGTGGAAAGTTACTACTATAACCGTTAGAAAATATGTGTTGATATAATTATTTTAATTTTTAAAATTTGATGAAACTAGTTTGTCAGAAATCAATCGGAATGTTACGCCAAAATTTTGAATCATATTACCATCGAAATTTCGTTAGTTTTCCGTAAGCATTTTGTAATAAATTTTATGTAACGGAAATACAAAGGAGATAGTTTCAAAGTTTAAAATATTAGTGAAAAATAGTTTGAAGATTTAAGCGCCAGTAGGTAATACTTTTGGCGTTTATAATGCTAGCAAGAGACACTTTCAGGGTTTAAAATACTATTTTCTCTCTATATATATATTTTATGGATGAAAAGATAAGAGAGAATCGTGCTGTGATTCATGAAATCATAAAATATATATATATATATATATAGGATATAAAGCTAGGGTTAATCTTGACGACAAATCATCCTACAATATTCTATTTGACCGATAATCGACATCCACATAACATAGACATCTTTTTACAAGACTATCCTATTATTAAACCTCGAGGTGGTATGACAATTACCGAATAAAACAATCCACAAAGTAAGCGAGATCTAACAAGTCGAGATATGTAGTCGGTTTATGTTTGATAAGATAAGAGGAACCAAATGGCTCTAAGACTCAAGAATTATTTAGATAGCCTCTGAAAAGTTAGCTAAAGACTCATAACAACTAAACTGCCCATTTATTTATGGCCAATAACATACCAAACCCGTCACCATGTGGTATTTATGCATAAATTAAAGCAGAAAAGTAACATGTCGCTATTCTTCATCTTTTCCCGTGATATTTGTGATGACATTTATGTACAAACTTGTCATTAAAAAGACGCATTATTTATAACCGTCGCAAACACATTGATATTTTATGTACATTGAATAAACCATAATAAGATAAAACATAACATATATATATATATTTGTGTGTTGTTAGTTTTCTTCTTAGTGGAAAAGCAATTTGAGTTTAGGTTTTGAGAACTAAATATATTCCTCATTTAATCTAAGAAGTTTAATGACTGTAAGTTAGGTGGAGTATATAAAACACTTGGAACTTAATTTTCGGTAGAAAGAAAACAAAGAGAAGAGACGATTTTGGTATCTTAAAGAGGAGAAAAACATAACTATTAGAGTTTATTGTGTTAAACGCTTGGACACCCAAACGAGCTCCGATTTGGCTGTTTTAGAGGATAAACAATGAAGGAATATCCTGTTCTAGATTTTCAGGAGTAAATATGATGATAAGAATGATGAAAGTCTGTTGATACATCACTAAGTCTGTGGTAGATCAAGCAATGGGTAGAGAATAATGTGTTGGATCATATTGAAAATAAGACTAATGCTTGTTCTTTGTAATTGAATCTGGAGCAACCGCCGGTCAAAAGACCTGAAATAATAAGATGAATATGATCAAGAAGTTGATTGAGTTAAGGCATCATGAGGAAAATCCAATGGCAGATCATCTGAATGCGCTTTATGGATCGCCTAATAAACCTGCGTGACATGGAAATCAAGTTGAGGGATTAGATATAAGGCCCAGGGCTTCGTACATTACTGGATTCCTGGAAGGTATTTAAGATGTCTTTTTGTAAACCCCTATCGAATGGTATTATTTCAATGGACTTAGGGAATAATTAGATCTTGAATTAGGAAACGAAGAGCAATTAAATCCTAGTTCCCTCGCTCGCATGTATTGGTTAAGAGTCAAGGAGGAGAAATTCATTCAGAGATCCCATGAAAGACAAAAGGAAGAAAGATGAGCAAATCTAACAAATTTGCAAATATTGGTTGTCATTATTACAAGAAATGGCACTAAGAAGAAAGATTGTTGGAAGTTGAAAAGATAAATAAACAACAAATGAAAGACTAGAAGACGGTGAAAATAAAGCGACTATCACTGAAGATAAGTTTCTTATTTTTCTCGAGGGTAATGCCACTAATGCTGCTAGTCATGATACCAGTCAAGTTGTTGATAGTGGAGCTGCTCCTATGCTACATCACGAACCGATTTGTTTTCATATATACTCTATGTGGCATATAGTTCTAAGATGTATAACGATCGCGTGTTTTATGTTGTTGGCATTGTGTTATTTTCTTAAAGACTAGGGTCTCGACATTAAGCTTTTGCTTAAGGATGTTAAGCATGTTCCAGATGCCCGCTTGAATTTGATATATATACATGAGAACTTGATGATGAAGATTTCTATAGTTTATTTGGAGGCGATATGTAAAATTTCACATGGTTTTATGGTTGTGCCTCGAGGTGGTAAAAATTCATCTTTCTATTGGATATATGCTAAGATCTCCAGAGAAATGGTTAATGTAGTGGAGAATGATAATACTATGGGAGTTGCAGCATAATAGACTTTTGGTTACATGAATGAAAAGAATCGACTATGTTGTCAAAAGAGGCTATTATATGTATTCATGTTTTACACTTACAAAGTGTGCACATTTTTTAGGAAAACAACAGAGTCTCGCTCAAGTCTTCCATACCTTCTATTAAACATGAGATACTTGATCTAGTGTATCCAAATACGTAAAGTCCAACGAAGAATATATCTTTGGGTGGTCATCATATTTTGTTACATTCATCGATGATCACTTAGGAAGCCGTGAGTTTTCACTATGGAGACCAAAGATAAGGTTTTGGGATATTTCAAGCATTTGTGGCATTGGTTGAGAGACAAACATGAAAGATGTTAAAGTGTATCCCAGTGATAATGGTGGAGAGTATTTTGGACCATTTAAGCTCGGGTATTTATGTAGTTAATTTATCACCGAGTGCTCTATTAGGAGAGTGATATTTTAGAGAGATTTTGGTCCGTATGATGTTTCTTATGATCATTCGAGAGTCTTCGGGTGTAAGGCATTTAAACATATTCCCAAAGATAAGAAGTTAGCTTGAGATGAAGTCGCGATAATGTGTGTTTATTGTTAGTGGTCAAAATGAGTTTAGGATACATTTTATGATCTTGCTGAGAATACAATCTTAAGAAACAGAGATGCTGGGTTCACGGAAGATCAAACGATTAGGACATTGATATGTCCAAAAAACCAGCTCAAAAAGATGATAGTTCGAGAGATTTAGGAGGTTGTTCTTTCTACATTGTCCATCAATGATTGAGCACAAGGTTTCATGTAGATACACTTGGTGCAACAAGCTTCCTACACATGATGATGATGATGGTATTAGTGATCAAGGTAATGATCATGGTGGATACACTAACTACCGCTAACCTACCAAATGTTAGATGATACGTGAGAGGTCTAATACCGCCGATTCAAGTATAATCTTGGTGAGTATATATTACTTCCCGATGGAGGAGAACTTGAAAGCTATGATAAACACAAGGATAACCGAATGCTGAAATAGAAAAGAAGATGAATTTTTTACCGAGTATAATACTTTTGAGTTGGTGAAGTTGCTCCAAGGGTAAAAAAAAGTGATGCTTAATAAGTGGGTCTATATGATTAAGCACGAAAACACAATTTGCTACCTCAATACAAGAATAAGTTGATCGAGAAAGGATTCTGCCAAAATAAAGAAGTTGATTTTGATGAAATTTTTCTCCTGCAAGTAAAATGTCATCCATTCGGATTGGTACTTGGATTGTCAAGGAGCCTTGATATATAGGTTAAACAGATCGATGTAAAGACAATTTTTCTTCATGGTGATTTAGAGGAATAGATTTAAAATGGTATAACCGGAAGACTTTAAGAAAGCACAAGAATTACTTAGTTTGTCACCAAGAAAAGTCTTTATAATTCTAAAACATACCCTACAATATTGGTATAAGAAGGTTGAGATGGTTATAGGAGATCATAGTTATAAGAAGACTACTTATGATTATTGTGTGTTTTTGCAGAAGTTTGGTGAGGATGATTTAATCATCTTATTGTTATCTTTTGGACGATATATTGATTGGGTCAAGAATTTGAGCAGAATTCAGAGTTAAGAACAAGTGCAAAGTCCTTTACTATGAAATATTTAGTGTCCATGAGATATATTCTCGGTGTGAGAATTGTTCGAGATAAAGGTGAGAGGTTGATTCATTTATCACCAGAGAAGTACATTGAGAAAGTAATTCAGAGGTTTCACATGGACAAATATAAAGTTGTAGAATCCTCTTGCTATACATTGTAGATCGAGAAAACAGAGCCCGAGTACATATTCTCGAGAAGGAAGATATAACACGCAGTTTTATGTGCTTCAACAATTGGTAGCTTTATGTATGTTTTGTATTAGACCAGGATTTAGGATTATGATGTCGGTACATTTAGTCATTTTCTTTTAATCTTGGAAGAGAACACTAGAATGTTGTGAAGTAGATTTTCGATATCTTCAAGGACTTGTGATTTGAAGTTTACTTTGAAGGTGATAAGCTATTGTTTACCAATTATACTGATTCTGATTTCTTGGGAGTCATTGATTCAAAGAAGTCTACTCGGGTTTCTTGGTAATATTTGAAGGGAGCCGTGATATGGCAACAATGTTACAAAAGTGTGTTGCACTTTCTACTACTCAAGCTGAGTTTATAACTGTAATGGAAGATCGTAAGGACTTGTTTTGGATGAAGATTATCCCAAGGAGTTTGAAACTAGCTTCAACAATGATCCTGGTCACTATAGTTACCAGAGACTCCAAAGAGAACAATTCGAGTACAACTCAACAGAGAAATAATCTAGAGTAACAATGAATCAAAAAACATTAAAAACCAAAAAAAATCAATCAAAGAAAGAGTCAATAAAAAAACAACTTGGCTAAGCAACAATTGAAAAATAAACATCTTCCTAGGAAGTAACGAAGATGCTATGGAGTACATATTCACCATCAAACTGTTTTGAATCATTTTGATCACTCATATCATATACGCCCCTAGTAAGATGAACTGCAATATTCCATTCTTTCTTGCAAGAATCAGCTACATAATACACCATCTTTGTATGAGACGCCAATATGTATGGATCATCCTCTTCATTATATCTGGTGTAACAAACATGAAAAATTTCCCCATACGATGATCATATGCACCCATTTTATATCTTCGCTCCATACGGAGCGTCAACCCTCTTAACCCTCAACAATTTCAATCAGATTTTCATAGTAATATATAGTTCATGTTCTTGAGTTAAGATCATGAGAACTAGCATAACATGAGCCCATAGTCTCAGCAGCCATATAAACATCACTATTTTAGATTTTAAGGTCGCATCTCTCCCTATTATTCATAATTTAAACCATTCATATTGTAAGCAGTATATTTCACAACTTTTTCAGACTGGACCCAAAGTTAATCATCGTGAAAGATAAGTTAATTAAGTAAGTTTCTAGTTGTGTATAGGTAAAATATGATGGAAAACTTCACCTCAGTCCGATACATCCAACTAAATGGAACTAGCCTAACGAAGTTTTGGCCTCTTCGTGAGATGTATTACTAAATTTACCATCACTATGAAAAATGATGGAGAAAAAGAAACTCAAAACCACTTAAATTCTGGGTACAAAACGGTCTTGTAATTTATCAAGCTCAGTACCTTTGGAGATATATCTCTAAAAATGACAACCTCGACAACAAAATAGATGTCACATCTCTGTGGCAAAAGATTCTGAATCGTGGGTAAAAATAAGGGGGTGTATTCAACTTAACATTTGGAGATATTTGAGTTAAAATGACAAATCATGTGTTATGGAAACATGAATTTCAAAATATCTTTTAAAATTCAGTGTTATCGGATTAGTGATTTTAAAATTTACATTCAAATCCACTGTTATTGAAAATATTTTGAGATTTGGATTTGAAAGTTCTATGTGAGATTTCATGGGATTTTTAGTTAAAAATACCAAGATCCAAATCTCATGGTTTTAGGTGAGATTTCAGAACATTTAATAACAAAAAATCTTAATTCTACCAAAATTTAACCAAATCATCTCAAAATTCATTAAAACTCAAATCACAATTAAATATTCATTCCAATACATCGCACAAGTCGAACGAATAAGGAGCTCATATATATCTTGTCTAACACTCAGATTATCTTTCGATTTTTTCTTTTATCCAATAACGCAAACTAGATTGTCAAACACATTCTTCTCTATGTGCATGACATCTAAATTATACCGCAAACATAATAAATTCCAATAATACAAACTCAAAAATATATTATTTTTTTCCATTGCTAAGAGCTACATTTTCCCCGAGAACCACTTCGATTCTTTCTTCCAACTCCAACTAAGCCATGATTCTTAGCAATAGTAACATTAACTTCTCGTAGTGATGAATAATTGTAGAACCCGACAATGTGACCGTGGAGATCGGGTTACTATCTTCCCGTCAAAATTATTTTTATTTCGACAAAAGCCATGATCTCGAGGGAAGAAAATGACGATGACCCATAAAACTATTTTTCCCCATGACGTAAATGTTGTCCAATTTATAAAATTGCAGCTTGGACAAGATGATGTCGATACGTATTCTAACCTCAAAAAATTTTCAGCCAGAAAAATCACTAACCATCCACATGATGGCTGCTCGCGATGTCAAATATTTGTTTTGTGGAAGCATCTAGCATTCTAATCCTCTCAGACCATAATTCCTTCAATTCTTTGATAATTGGCTTCAAGTAGACATCAATATCATTATTAGGTACGTGCTTTCCATGGATAACTCATAGAGAGGATAATTTATGCTTGCTTAACTGACATCCATCGTGGAAAATTATAAAAAAAAATAATATCATCGCCATATGTTATAATCTACTACTCATTGTACCAAATGGGTTAAAACCGTCATTGCCAAACTTAATCTGACATTTCTTGGCTCATATACAACCGGATATTTTTGATCAAAATGCCTTCCAATCCTTTTCTATCCGCTGGATGTCGGTTTACCATCATTGTTACAAGCAGTCAGATACCATCTCATGTGGGTAGCAGCTTTTGATGACATGAATAAATGTTGCAGTCATAGCTTTAGAGGAAAATATCGCAAAACCTTTGCAGAGTTTTATTTTTTCTGTTTTTTGATCCAAATCATGTACTTTTTGCCGAGATTTTTTTTTTTCCAACGAGAGTGGCTTCACAAACTTTGCAGATTTTCCTTTCAGCCTTTCCTCCCAAAATAACATGCAATCATTTGGACATGCATACAAGTGACTCATAAGTCAATACTAATTTGCTAATAACCGACAATTTGGTATGTGTAAATGCTTTTCAGCAAATCAAGCACCATAGAAATCTCTTTGTCGCTAATCCCACACATACATTCGATATGTACATCTTTAATCTAAAGGACAACTTTATGAACTTAATGCATCATGTATACGGCTCTTGATTAAAAACCAGCAAGAAAACTCATCAAAACCTTCTTTTTTCACAACTTTCACTTGAAGTTGATGGTCTATTAGTGTTCATAGGTTGCTCTGGACAATCCAGGTTGATATAAATATGGTTTGTTTATCCATGACTTATCTATCAAAACCCGAAAAACGATTTGGTACAATCTGTAAACATTAAAAATTCACTAAATAAAAATTAAATTTCAAATTAAATCCAGACACAAGACTAAATCTAAAACCAAATCGATGCATGTATTAACAAAGATATAGTATCTCGAGTTTTTATTGTCGAGCTAGCTAGGTGGATATATCATTTGCTAAGTGCAAGTAGTGCTTAACACAAATTAAAATTATGTTATAAGTTACAGAGAAATGAAAACTAGGATAAATTTATTTTGTGCATACTCGCTTAGCTTATCAATCCATGTTTAAGAAATTGCAGCGCTAATGACTTGCTAGAAAATGACTACCTCCTAAAAAAAAAAATCGTAGATTTATCGTGATTAATCGGAAATTAGTTTGGAGGTTTTTATTTTATTTTTATTTAATATTACCAATTTTAAGTTTAGTAGTTAAATACGTTATGGGCGGATCAAATTTAATAAAGTAGTCAGCTCAGTTGGTTAGATTATCAACGTTCCAGGAACTTCTTTTCGTCTGTTTTTTCGTCATTATTTAAGTGAAGGGTAATATAGTAATTTTACGATCATCTTCCTCACACGACATCTCTTCTTCTGAAACCTTAATCTATGGCGCCAACCATTTGTTGACTTGTTTTCTACCACTTTCATGCTATTTTCAATTAGATTTAATATAAAAGTGATAGATCTGATGACAAACACCTTATTTAAAGCCAAAAATAACAAAAATTTGAAACTTTTTTAACTTAACCGCTTTTTTATCCCGATTAGTACATAATCCCGGTGGTGTAACACTGCCGAATGCATAACTGGAAAGCTTAGGACGGCCTCCGCGGCCGTGTTTTAAAAACATGGTTATCAACTAGTGAAAAACTTGTCATGTATAGAAATGAAAAGTATCAAGTTTTGTTTTTAAATATGTTTGAAAAAATAGTTAAACAGCAATTATAATGTTTTTCATTTTAGAATAGTGTTTGTCATTTACAGATTCCAAGCTGGCCACCCAAGAAGATAGTAAAAGCGATTCAGTAGTGGTAGTGAACCAACCAACCAAGAAAGATACACTATGAAAATGACATGTTTATCATCAATGCTTTATATCTACTGCTATGTTTATAAAACCATGTTTTTCAGTTTCCACACGTAAAGTGTGATTTCTATTGACATTTTTGGTCTGTACTTAAAATTAGTCACAAGAGCATTTTCAACGTATAACATTAAAATGGTGTAGTTTTATATTATTTTAGTATAGTTTTAGCACTAAATTCCTTTTTCATCTCCAAAACACAATACTAAATATCACACTAAAAACATATTTTCTATTATTATATTATTAAAATAAATATTCTCTATTATTATGTTTTAAAAATCTATTTTGTTATTTTTATGCTTTATGTTTGTCAGGTTTAAATTTTAAATTTTAAAATTTTTATTTTTAAAATTGAATTTTATTATGTAATTTTAAATTCAGTTTATATATTAATTTTGATATTTTGCATATTAATATTCATTTTATTAAGTTAAACACACATAATAATAATAATAACAATTTATTTATAGTTACAAATTAGATTTAATCTAATATAATTCTACTTACAATCTATAATAATAATGAAGTTATTTAAAAATATATATTTTTCCTTCGATAAGATCACACCAAATACAGAACACTGAAAGATACAAAGGAATCACACTAAATGCAGGTTTTTGCCTTTCCATTGGAGAAGAAAAGTCAAATTTTTAACACTAAAATGCAGTTATACTGGCCTATTGGAGAGACTCTAAGAAACTATTTGAATATATAATTTAATAAACTGTAAACACATGTGAATATATGTAATTTAGTAATTAAAATTAAAATCTGTGATATGATTTTACATTAAAAATTATTTTTTTCGTTTGAATAAACAAAAGCTACATTACATATATTTATTATGCAAATACATATAAACCTATATTTACTTGTGTAATTACAAATATAATTAACGTTCATATTCATTGTGTAATTACTACTAAAAATATTTCAATCCCAGCTAAGTCTTCACCCCTAGACCATTTGGTCCATTTCTTGTAGACAACAATATTCCAACTTAACTTCAGATTCTTCACTAACAACTTATATTTAACCGTTTGCAAATTAAAAAAATGTACGATATCTATTTTCACATTACTCAAAATATATACATTGATCACTAACAAGTAACAACTCAAGAAAACATGTCACCAAACCATAAGAAATGTAGGTTTCCATAAGTGGCAAAAGGCTCATCAATCATATCAACAATGTTTTGCTTTTCAACTTGGCCTACTAGTGATTATCCCTCATTCACTAACACTAACCCTCACATCATATTTAGCATCTCTCAACGTAGATCATGATTGAACACAACATGATTAATTGATCTTTTCTATATATGATAAGCCAATTTATAAGAGGACAATTATTATTTTAAGGATTAAATACAATATGTTAATTGATGTTTTCATAGTAAGAGCAGCATAATTGTTGTTTTGAGTGATGGATCATGGATTCATACCAAATGATTAATTAATATGGATCATTTCCATAAATTCTCAAATTAGTGTAATATTGACTCATTCTAACGGATTATTCATTGTCGTACTTCGACCCTCTAGATATATATTTTAAGAAACAAAAAAATAGTATTTTAAGAGATGTAGAACGACAAATTCACTGTTGATGTGAATAAACGTTTATATATAAAAACAGTTGTACAAATAAATTCTACTTCTTGCTTATATTGGGTGATAATTAATCAGCGCAAAAATAAACCATATCCAAGAGAAGTAAAAATTCTCAAAATATTAGATGCATGCACTACAAGCGATGAAACTAACTATCCATCATTCTGTCGGTGATAAATTTTAATAATGACTAGTGACGGATTTTGTTTCATCATTAGCGAGGGTAAAATCAATATAATTTCGTCGTTAATTAGCCCAATTAATTAGCTGTGAATATTTATTTTAATTTATTTAAATAAAATTTAACGATGAATTTGTGACATAAGTAATATATACTTCAAGTGATCTTGCCAAACTTTTTATATGAGACGTTTCGCAGTTTATTTTACGGACATATTAATACAGAACTTTAACAGAAAAAAATATTAAATAAAAAAATTTCTATGCTAAAATTAAAATAAAATCGTTTCTGGTTCGTTGCTAATAAACGATTTTGTTACAATGAAAATTTCAGCGACAAAATAGTGAAATTTTAAATAAAGTTGTTGTTGTTCTTTGATAAATTTGTTAGGTTCTGTCACTAAAATTTATCGCCAATTATTAATTTCTTCAAAAATGTTAATTGGTTAAATCAATCTCATCCTACGCAAGAACCAAAATATAATTCGAAAACTGAACCATATCTATAGTTTAAATGGATTCACAGTTTATATTCTGAAAAACCAATTTCAAATTTGAAAGGAATTGAAAAAGAGAAACTGATATAAACTTTAAGTTTTTTGAAAATTAATACTCCATCCGTTTTTGAAGGAGTGTCATTTTAACACTGAAATTTTGTTTCACAAAAAGTATCATTTTATGTTTTAATACATATTTTTAAATAAAATCACATTTTTTCCTTTATTATTTCAACTTATTAATTAGAGAAAAAACTTATTTAGTGTATTAATAAAAGACAAAAAGAAGAAATTTACATTCATTTTTAATTTTTGTGAAACTGTAGAATAACGCTTTTAAAAAGATAAGGCATACTATATTTGACTAAAATGATTTTAAGCCAAACTATACAAAACCATCCATTGTAATATGTATATTTATTTTTAGTTTGGATACCATTTTTCATAAACCGAAGAGCCAAAAGAAAAGAAAAGAGCATGCATCAAAATAAAAGAAATCTGGATTGAACACCACTAGTTTCTGGTAACAAAAATTTTAAATTAAAAAAATTATACCGATGATATTTATGTCTATATAAATTTAAGAACATGTTTGAAAAAGGTAGAAGTGTAATAGCAAATACTCCTTCTATTCATATAATCTCCGTTTAAAATAGTGTCGATCAAGAGTTAGTTTTTTAATTATAAAAGAATATCATTTTATGTTTTCAATTTAGTATAGTTGTTTTGATGCATATTTCAGGTTACACTCAAAATTAAAAATAATATAATTGGAATTTTAGTTTCAGTTTATTACATGTAATAAACCGAAACGAAAATTATATGTAATAAATTGAAACGGAAATTATATGTAATAAATTAAAACGGAAATTATAAAATTTTCACTCAAAATAAAAATTAATATAATTGTAAATTTTACAACAAGTACTTTAACCAGATCAAAACTATCCAATGAATTACATAATTATACTAACTAGGTATTCTCTTAAACAACGTTACCCCTTTACTATAACTGTTTATGAAAATAAAATAAAAAAAGTTTTAATACCAACATTCTTTTCTTTTTGTCGGTATATAGTATATATGCATATTTGTTTGGCGTGAAGTGTAACAAGAAAAACATAAATACTTTTTTCTCGAATATATAATACTATTTTTTGTTTTATTTTATTTGTAATTTAACCATTTTGCACACTAATTAAGAAAACAATGAATTTGATTTTTATATCTCCCATTAATATATTCTACATCTTTTTTCATTGGTCATTAAATTAAAATAATAAAGGTAATAATAGAAAAATTGTAAAATAAATGCATTAGAAATAAAAAAAACACTGAAAACAAATTTTAAACCCCTAAAACTACAAATAAAATAAAAATATAAGGAGTAATAACTGTGTCCAACAATATTTTATTGATGATAAGTTTATTCACTTCAACGTGTTTTCTATTATAGTTTACAATAAGTCAATTTAGCAATTAAGTCTCACCATCGAAAAATATAGCATTCAAATGGTGCATTCCACGGGCTCCTATGTGGATCTTATGCACATTTATTTGTCCACAGCTTCCAAGAATCGTTCCATAAACTATCGGTGGCAAAATATCCGCCCCAAGATCCGATCGGATTCACTCCCGATCCGATCCAAAAACGGATATCCATGGATCCGTGATCCGGATATTTTATTTTAAAATTTAGATATCCCGATCCAATTCAGATCCGCTTTTATGTATAGTTTTTATTTAAAATATATATATAATATTTATATATATACTATATAATAGTTTGACTTTGATGTAAAATATCACAAAAATAAATTTTATTTGAATTTTTGTGTATTTTTAAAATCTTACATAGTAAATATGATTCAAAAATGTTTATAAAAATTAATTTAAAATATTTTATATGATATTTTATTTTAAGATTTTAAGCTATTTTTGATGGATCCGGATTGGATCCGGATATCCGCGGATATTGACGGATCCGGATAATTATTTATTGGATTCGACAGATCCGATCTGGATCCGGATACCCTAAAAATTCTGGATATCCGATCCGGCCTACCCCTAACTATTACACATTTTGTTTTTTTTGACAAGACACTATTACACATTTTATTAACGGAATATATTGAACGATAGAGTTGTTGAAACACATATACCTTTATAGTTTTATGAGAATTTTGCAGTATATAGCACTTTAAAATCTTTTATTTTAATGCAATATCATATTTAGATTTTCTTTTAGTGAAACAACAAAATTATTTTGCATAACTATGGAGATTCTTGTACGCTTTCGTGTTACAACCTTTCCGAGTCGTTGATTGGGTTGCTACCACTCAAAATCATCTACAAAAATTTTCCTACTGAATCATTTCCCACAAACTACTCAAATTACCTCATAAATTTATCTCAATTAATACATTATCCTTCAATAACGTATTTAGCATCCACTAAAAACCGAGCTAGTTCTTTGAATTCTATTGGTTTGCATTAATAAACAACAAAACAACATCTGCATGTGTGAATCGTTAAAAAAAAATGAGCATGTGCAACACATGTCAGCTTCATACATGAACACGTATGCTTTGGAGTTTTGGGCCTGATATAATCCATATCTGATATCCCCATTTAAATATCCTAAACTATTTGGGCTTATCCTTTGGGCTTACATAATTATGGGCCAACGTTGTATTGCACTTCTCGCAAATACGCAAAAAAGTTTCAGAACAAAAGAAACTGGAGATATTTTGTTTCATACTTTCAGTAGAGAGCTAAAACAAGCGAAGAAACAATGGCGGGAATCGATACACAGAAGCAGCTTTCTCTCTGATCCGCGATTTCACCTCTGAACGATCTCGTGGAGGTAAGAACTTCATACATTTTATACAATTTCTGGAAAAATGTCACGAGATTTTGGAAAGAAGAAGAATCGCAGTGCGTATAGCAGAAATTTGAAACGAAATCGAACAGATTCTGGAGAAAATGTTATGCGTATTTGATTATTTTGAATATAGGTTTTGATTTTATGCAATTCGATATTCGTAGTTACTGAAATCGTAGAGATATATGTTTTGATTGTTTGTGATTTTTCTCGTAAAGCGCAAAGAGTTGTTGGCGTGAAGAAACGAATCGAGGTTTTACAATCGGAAGTGGAAGCAGCGAATTTAGAAGTCGAAAAAGGAAGCGAATCAAAGAAGTAGCAGAGGAAGAGCTTAATGGTTATGAAGTTGAATTGTCTTTGAACGATGCTACGATTCAATCTCTGGAGGTTTTTCAATTTTCCTTAATCTCATGTGGTTTTATGGAGATACTCTAAGAGATTTTGGTGTTTAATTAGATCGAAACTGTAATTTTTGTTTTTATCAGGCTAGGATTGCTCTTCTTCAGGATGAAGTTTCTACTATTGGCAATGAAGTTGAAGCTATTAAGGTTTTAGTGCTTATGTTTTGATTATTTTCTCCGTTTGATGTGCTGGAGATTTTTCATTGATGACTTTATGATTGGTGAAATGAAGAACAAGGAAGGATTACTCAGGTGATTTGCATTTTTTAACATCTTAATTAGTTCTACTTGTTGATATAAACTTTGATTTTGTTTGGTAAATTGCTTATACTTTTTTATATGCAGAGATCAGTTTATAAGCCAAATGGTTGAACTGAACAAAGGAAATAAGGTTATTCTCTATTCTATGTCTTTTTCATCTTCAGTTGCTGCAAAACGCTCCTAAGTTGCTTGCTTGGTAATAGAGAGTTCCAGAAAACTGTGGGATTCGAAGTTTGGCAGTGATGATAGGATTTTCATAACAGCAAGTGAGTAGCTAATGCTTGTTGTTAGCTCACTCTTTTTGTTAGATTTCTCACTGCTTATTAAAGAGATGATATATGTTTTGTTATAGCAGAAGTCAAAGTTTTGAGGATGGTCATGGAGCCGATTCAGAAGCTATTAAGAATATGCTATCTGATGTAACTTCTGAATTAGCAAAAGAGGAAGAAGGATACTTGGCTGAGCAGAAGATTCAAGAACAGGTAATGAATGGATCAGGAGTCAATCTTATACTTGTAAGTTACTTGGCTGCTCCAATACCATTATCTAGCTTATCCATTCCCTGTTTTAGGATTCGCTTTTAATCATTCTATGAGATGAATTTTTTTGGATTGGTAACTTGGTTTTCTATCTGCAGCTGCAGAAGGAGCTTGATGAGTATGAGAAGAAAAATGTCACTAATGGAGGCTATAAAAGACAAAACCAATTCAGTGCAAGTTCTTACTAGATATCCTTAATTCTGCTAGCTAGGAAAGCCTGATTTATAAACTTATAATTATGGTCCTCGGACTTTTATTTTCATTTGCCTTTTTTTGAAAAGAATAGTTTCTTGATGCAAAACAAGCAGACTTCAGAATTAGGAACAGACACTGGCTTCACTCGGGAGGAGCTGCAAAAGAGATGCCGATGCCAACATTGCCAAGCAGAAAATTTGGAAGTCTTGAGCTTACTTCTTCAGGAAGATCAGGTTTGCTGAACCTCACAAACTGTTTTTCCTCTATTTTGTATAACTTTTTTCGAAATGCCATCAAGACACAGGAACCAAAAGCTTTTATATTCAGTATGTTACGGGCTTATATGGAATGCTGACATTATTAGTTATTAGAGTCTGATATTAAGATATATTCCAATTTCTCTAGTAGTCCTTAAACTTATTTGCTATTTGTTAGTCTAATCATATTACAGAAACCAATAAACCTTAACCAGAATCTCAAGATTAAGAAATATAGAAGGCATCAATCATATATAGACAGGGCTGAAGCAGCCAGGTCTCTATTTAAGGCTCACAAATAGACTTTTGTAGACTATTATTGAACATCCAATTTTCTCGGATGATGCTTCGTAAACAGTGTATGCTCATCCTGAAAGAATAACGTAGACATGTGTTATAGCTTGTTTGGATAGCTACAATTTCAAGACATGTAATCTGTAGAGAAGTAACTTTTGAATTTTGAGCACTTTGGCTTATACATTCATATATAGTGAAGATTCTGGTGATGATCCGAATTCAGAACAAACGGCTCTCACTTTACTGTAAACGTGACTAGAATGTATTGTCAAATTTCTTCTGATTATAGGTTAATCATCTAGTTTTGTAGTTTCTTATGTTTTTACGGCAAGCTTTCATTTATACTATATTGTTAATTTTTTTTTATTGCAAAATATGGAGGGGTCTTAGTTAAAGCCAATCTTTATTTGCAGTTTGCTTGAGGGGAAGATTGATTTACTCGAGTCGGAAGATGGTAAGACATTAACTTTCTCCTCTAAGGATCTAAGAATTTTATTCTCTAATTTTTTTACTAAATGTGCAATGATGTCATTATAACCGAGTTGTTTGTTCAACACTCAATAAACTCATACTAAAACCGATTAATCCTGTTTGCCCTTTTTTATGAATTGGTGGTTTCAATTTCGTAATTCAATGTAATTTTTCGATTTAAAAAAAAAAAATCTGGGCGGAAGCAGAAATAATCGCTCACTCGTTTCAGAGAATTATGATGTTTTTCCCGATTTCAGTTGAGAACTGACCTGATAAAACAGTTTTACTATTTTGTATGATTAAAACAAGAAAACTAGATTCCGACTTTAAAACCACAATTGAAACTGCCTAACACAAGCATATGTAAGTGAAGGGGTGGCCATGTAGAGTATATAAAAAATACTAGACATATCTGGTGCTAGTCTTTTAATATGAAGTTTCAAGTTTGTGTGTCGTCGAAAGTTGTCGATCCTAGCTTGTATCTCCTTCTACTTGTTATTATCTAAATATAACAATATTGTGTGTCTTCATTTAGTCTTCTTCTCTCGACTATTTCACTTGCCATTTGTTAAAGTTTATGGTTTCCAACTCAGAGCTAACTAGCAATGAGTAGATTGACCAATATACCATGTATATTATATAAGGTCCTTTCCCATATTCCAATGTGGGATATCACACACTCTCTCGAGGTAATGGCTATTTTAACCATTAATTTCAACAAAATTCATCACACCACTCAAGATAATGTTTTTCTAGCTATTTTGATAGAATTGAGGCTTTTTGGGTCATCAATTATTGGGGTGATCGGGATACTTTATGGACCGGATTAGTGGACTAGTGTGTGTTTGGGCTCTGTTACTATATTAAAGTTTATAAGTTTCCAACTCAAAACCAATCGACAAATAAATAAAGTTACTCATATCTTTTATATACTACTCAATGTCCTTATCCATATTCCAATCTGGGATATTCTTCACACTTTTCATTTATATTACTGTTCCACAAATGCTACATATTTTTTGCTTTGACCATAATTACTCTAATTAAAGAAGCTTTAACCATCTAATATACTATATCAACCGCTAGGAATGCTATGATGGGGCTACCAAAACTTAGCCGCCACACATTAGATCCAGAAACTTGCAATTTCTCACATATTGTGGCATACAGTGGTATTCACCATAAAATGATTATTTGTTTGATTTTACTGGTTGGCCTCTTCTTTCTTTGGAGGAGAGGAGATTACTCACAATATTATCATTTTTACTTGATATTCTTCTCTCTTATGAGTGTGCAATTTCTCACCTCATTTTTTTTCATTTCAGTATTACTCTTGTTCTTGACGCTTATTAAAAGACTACTAAATTTTATCATCACTTGGTAAAATTCAATAACACAGTTCCTTACCAAAACCTCTATAGTCTCATTGCCAAAATAACAAATTATGACTCACTTTTTGGAGAGAAAACTAAATAAATAGTTTTTTCACGAAATTTAATTTTGGAACCCCAAATAGCATAAGGATACCATTAGGCCCAATTGTGATTCCTTTAGCTAGCCCTTGTTTCAAACCCAGCTTCACTGACCGCTAAGCGAAGGCCGTGCCACTGGGACCAAGCCAACCAAGATTGGCTTGGCCCGCCAATAGTATTATTGATTTTCACCGTTTTCCACAATATAATTCCTTAGTCTAGTGGTTTACCTTAGTAACACTTATATAAATAGGGCACTGAGTAAACCAAGGGTATAGCAAAAGTGAAATTGTTTTTGTATTTTTACCAAAAGAAAAAAAATTATGCAGCCTGTTAATTTATTTTGCTTGTAGTCTTCAAAAACTCAGGATCGGCCCTGAGCTAGTTGGAGAACTTCACTATCATCTTCCTCTCACTACCAAATGCATAGAAGGTTCAACCGAGGAGATGGTCTTCGGCTATAGAACCAGCCCATTGTATTCCCACGTGTCTTCCTTGAGATATTGACGAGAGCTCGTCCAGAAATAATTCAGGGATCAAGCAGAGGATGATGAACGGAAGCCTACAATTTTTAGAGACTCTCATAATTAAATATTATTATATCTTATTTTAGTTTATTTTATTTTAAAGTTGAGAGACTTTTATGAGAGACCCCAATGTATATGCTCTAGGTGCAAAAAGATAGAAGATATATTAGTGCTAGTAATTCCTTATGAAATTACTTTTAAAATTTATAAGATTTTTTTTTTGTAGAATTTTAGTTTTAAAATTAAGTAGCTTTAACAACATCACTAAACATCTAATGATTCAGTGTCAAGCACGTTCTTGTGAGTTATGACTTATGACTAAGTTTTGGAAAACCTCAATTCAATGCCATAAGAATCAAAGTATATATATATATATATTGTTTTTGAAAAATTCATATTATATTTATGGAAGATGTTTTTTTTTCTTTTGTAGTCTATTACATCATTATTATTTGAGATATACGATCTAATCTTAATACGATGATTACTCGACTATTCGACAGGAGATGCGATTACGATGAACAACTTCTTCAAACGTAACAATTCCACGACGTAAATTCTCCTCGATAGGCGGTTCTGCTCCATGATGGATATACTCTCAAAGCAACACTGGATCTTCGACAAACGGTTCTGCAAGCACGGGATCCCTATGATGGACAAGTTCTCCCGAACACACACGAGACCACTACAATCGACTCTATCTGCATCACTCTAGAATTCTTGAAAAACTTTGCATCCTTTAATCTGTAATAAACTGTATTTTCAGAGTAGTATATTATCAAATTTTAAAATAATAAATAATATATTATCTTCAGGTATAGTCATCAGTAGATCATCAGTTATACTATTAATTAAGACCAATTTGATCATTTTAAAACAGATAATATATTATCTCAACAAGACATGTTAATAATCAATGTAGAACAATTGATGCAAATCGTGTTTTCCATTTGATATTTGGGGAAGGTATTTAACTATATACATATATATCTGTTTGCAACTAAAGAAAGGGATCGAATCAAATATTCGCAAGATAATTACTGAATATATTAATAATCAGCTTAGCATTGACTTTAACTCTCATTACATAACATCATAGGAATTAATTATAAAACATCAACTAGATTCGGGATTCGCAAGATAACAAGGGTCAATTATTTTAAATAAATTATAGTTTTTTGTTTTTAATGTTTATAAATATTTTTCTTTTGTTCTTATAATTTTTTTTTAATAATGTTTATGAATATATTTTTCTGTTTAATATATTTTTGTAGTTTTGTTTATTTATTTATTATTTATAATATATTTAACATGCTTTAAACATGAAATTTTTTATTTCCATGTAGCAATATCAAATTTTTGTTATTTGAATCAAACCCACGCCAAATGGACGGTGTTGTTTACTCTCATTGAAATAATTTAGAGCAAATCCTACCTAATTAGATATTAAATTAATCAAAATTAAAAAATCCCTAACTAAATGAAAACCAATACAATTGTCAATATTATGTATAATTAATTTTTCCACCAAAATTGATCCGTTCTTGCCAAAAAAACTTGACTCTATAATTTTCCATCAAATGAATCATTTGAAAATTTCCCAAAAACATTGGATATGTTTCTAACTAACTGCAAACTGCTTGCCAAGATAAAAATTTACAATTTTTCTAAAAATCTGACACGCCCTTGCAAAAACAACACTCAAATCTATAATTTTTTTAATGAACAACATATCCATAATTTTCACTAAAATGAATAATTTGCAAATTTCCCGCCCAAAACGGATCTGTAATTTTCTCGCCAAAAATGTATTCGAATCACAACATATATAGAATTTGTTTTTATTAACTATATGCATTATATTATATAATAATTCAAAATAACTTGAAAATAAGATCAAATAAAGGTGAAATGAAAATAAAATTTATTTTCCCGATCCCTTTTTCACCAAAAAACTCGATCTCGGATTTTTTCTAGCATACTGCAAATCCATTCTCGCCAAACTAAAATTTTTACAATTTCTTGTAAAAACTGATCCGCTTTTTGAAATAAATGTGAAATGAGAATCATAATTATTTTTCCAATACATTGATTGAAATTAGGTAGATAGATTTAAAAAAAACTAAAATCAATGTTAGTTTACATAATATTGTTGTTTTAATCTGTTTGGATACACTTATAACATTAATTCTGGTTTATTTGTTTTAATATGATGTTTGAAACAACCTCTAAAGTGACTCTTTTTATTAGTGTAGTAGACTTCAAATCCGTAATTTTCTATCAAAATGAATAATTTGAAAATTTTCCAAAAAAAATTGATATGTTTCTAACAAACTGCAAATCCATTTTACTAAGATAAGGAATTTCCAATTTTTCCGCCAAAAACTGATTTGTTCCTCGAAAAAACACTTGACTCTATAATTTTTAATGAACTGCATATCCATAATTTTTCACCAAAATGAATAATTTGTAATTTTTCCTCCAAAAAATAGATCTGTAATTTTCCCACCAAAAATATATTCAATCACAACATATGTAGAAAATATTTTTTTATTATTATTTATATGCATTATATTATATAATAATTCAAAATAACTTGAAATTAAGATGAAATAAAGGTGAAATGAAAATCATAATTATTTTCTAATACATTGATTTAAGTTAGGTAGATAGATTTTAGGTAATTAAAAATCAATGTTAGTTTTATAATAAAATTATTTTAATTTGTTAGGATACACTTATAACATTAATCTTAATTTGTTTGTTTTAATATGAATGTTGGAAACACTCTCTTAAAAAACTCTTTTAATAGTGTAGTAGATATAGATTTAGTTCTAATCATTAAATCCTATATATAATAGTTAGAGGACTCTCGAGGAATACACATCAACTTCATCTGGAATCACACATCAACTTCACAAGAAATGGCACATCCGCCATTTTTATTGGTCCATCTCAACTTTATTGATTCACATATGCAAATTATATAAGCAATTAATATCTTTTATAAAAACAAAAGTAACATAGATAAATATTAATATGTGTCTAACTATTAATTATACATAAAAACTATTAAATTTAAATTTAACTATTAAAAATAATAAGTAAATGCTACTCAAATTCAGTTATTAATTATACATAAAAACCATTAAATTTAAATTTAACTATTAAAAATCATAAGTAAATGCTATTCAAATTCAGTTTAAAACATATAAATTATATAATACATGATTTTAAATGTATAATTTTTCTTTTTCTGAGTGATTTAATTGGTATTTTCAAAAAATGCATATAAACATGTAGATACACACCTATTAAGAATATTTAAAGAAACAATTTTCTCAGTTTAGGCAGTTTGAAGCAAGTTTTAGCTTAATCAATGTTGTTAAGTGAAAAGTTTAGGAATAGGTTTTCTAGTGATCTAAAATTATTAGAATACATTTTCTAGCATTTATTCATGTTCTTAAAATATTATATTATGTATTCTACCACTTGTCAATGTTCTAGAAATTTTAGAACTGAATTCTGTCTAAAAATTTCTAGAAATTTTGAAATATTTAGAATAGATATTCTAGCAGTTGTACATGTTCTAGAAAAATTTAGATTATGCATGCTAGCAATATTAGAAAATGTATTATGAAAATATTATAATATGTATTCTGAAAAATTTAGAAATTCCAAAAGATAATTACTAATCTAAAAAATAAGGAAAGTGAATCTAAAAATATGGAAAATAGTATAGTAAAACCTCTATAAATTAATAATATTGAGACCAATGTTTTTTTTATAATATTTTATTAATTTATAGAGGTTAGTAATTTATAGAGGTGATATTTGGATCAAAATTGCAATTTGGGACCAAAAAACTATTAATTTAGCGAGATATTAATAAATCAAGTATTAATTTATAGAGGTTTAATTGTATATGTTAAAATAATAATTTAAGTTACATAATAAAAAAACATATTTATTTAAAAAATAATTTTATTATTTTGTACATACAGGAAAACCTCTATAAATTAATAATGTTGGGACTATGAGATTTTTATTAATTTATAGTGATATTAATTCATCTATAAATTAGTATTAAATAATATTTATTAATTTATAGAGATTTTTGTCAAAAAAATTTAAATAAATAAATTAAAACTTTTGATCTAAATAAAATTAATGTATTAAATATTATAAATTTTAATATTTTTGGACTTGAAAGTATAAAATTTAAAAGAAAATTAAAATATTTTGATAATAAATAACAAAGATTATAGATGAATTCACTTATATAAAAAATTAACATAAATTTTAAATTTATGATTAGTAAATTTAATTGTTGTATTTAAACAGTCTATACAACTATTGAAATAAAAATTATGCATATTTATAATTAAAAAATTTATAGAAAAAGTTTTTTTATTTTATAGAAAAATTTATTTACATTATAATAATAAGATATTTTAAAATACAACATAATATTTTCTTATATAAGAAAAGTTATTTATGAGTTATAACATAAATTCATAAAAACAAAATTATATTATCTTTTATATATATATATATATATATATATATAAATTTACATGACTATTAATTTATGTTATTAATGGGACCATATATTTACATAGAGATTCTAAAAAAATCATTATCTTATTATTTTATCGAATTTTGTTTATTTTACACCTACCGATTTTAAACCAAAAAAATTTTATTAATTTATAGTATTTATTAATTTATCGAGTTTTAATTTATAGAGGTTCTACTGTATGTTAAAATTAAAAAATAATTATTTATTGGTTAAAAATTGGGTTTCACTATATTTGTTGTTCTTTTTTCTTCTGCCAATGTCTTTTGCTTTCTGAGAACTGCTTTTTTTGTTTTTTTCATGATTACACTGCATATATATCTACATTGACGATTATTTGCAAAACGACGGCAAACCAGCACCTGAGAAGGAGTTCGATAAAGAAAATGAAGGTAAGATGTTTGTCAGAGAGAAGGAGTTCCAGCCGCTGCAGATTGAAGCCATTGGAAATCTTAAGCCGCTGACACTGCAACAGATCGGAGAATCACGAAGAAAGTTCGTCAAGAGGGTTAAGCCGGAGGAGGACGAGAAGAAGGTTCACCGGAGAGGACATTTAAAGTCTGAACTTTCTAAAATATCAAAAAGTCCTAACTTTCAAATTGAGGACATTTAAAGTCTGAACTTTCAAAATACCATTTAAATACTCAAGTTTTTCAAGACTGGGCTATTTGAGACAGATCATTAAATTGATGTTTATGGCGTTAAAACTTTCGCTTAATTCCGCTTAATCAAAACGACGCTTTTAAGTTTTATTAAAATCAACAACTTTCAAATTGTGGACGTTTAAATGCTCAACTTTTTAAAATGCCGCTTAAATGCCTAAGTTTTCGTTGACTTCATAATTAAATGTCTAACTTATGTTGACTATGTCATTTGAGACATAACTTTAAATCAAGTGACGGAACGCGCTTTGAGTACAATTGTCTGTTAGCAACTTCCATTTAATCAAAATGACCAATATTCCGACAACCATTTATTCTTTTAAGCTTTACAGAGTTAAAGCTTTAACATTTTTATTGGTTATTTGACTTTCCGAATAGTTATTTAACATTCTTTATTGTTATAATTTTATTTAATATTCATTGGGAAGTCAAATAATCGAATCGTTATTCGACTTCCCAATGAATATTAAATAAAATTTAATTAGTTATCAAAAAATTAAAATTTAATTAGTTATCACCAACACATAAGAAATTCAATCTATCGAGGGGTTTAAGAGAATTCAATGGGAATTCTCCGGAGATTCGGTGGCAAAGACTTCATTGGACTATGTTTCCAAAAGCGGATTTTAATTTGAGAAGATTTTTATTCCTTGATTATGGTTGGATCTCGATGCGACCGAAGTAGAAAGAGAAGACTTAATGATAAATAGTTTTGAACATTGGTCACTTTTGATTAAACGAAGTCGCTAACATATAATTGTACCCCATAAACGTGCTCCATCACTTGATTTAAACTCATGCCTCAAATGGCATAGTCAATATAAGTTAGGACTTAATTATGAAGTCAACTAAAAACTTAAGCATTTCAACGATATTTAAAAAAAAATTAAGGATTTAAACGCCCACAAATTGAAAATTGATTGTTTTTAATAAAACCTGAAACGATGTTATTTTGATTAAATGGAAGTTTTAACGGAAGTTTTAACGTCATAAATGTCAATTTAACGACTATGCCTCAAATGGCCCAACAATCTAAAGTCTCCTATTTAATTACGTATTCAAATCTAAAAAACTTGAGCATTTAAAATGATATTTTGAAAGTGCAGTTTTAAACGCCCTCAATTTGAAAGTTCATGTTTTTTGACATTTTTTCCAAAGAATTTTCCGATTTGAGGAAAGAAGAAAAGTTTTGATAAAAGGAATAAGAATTTTACGAATTGGGGTTAATAGAAATTAGGTTTTTATTTTCTTTATTTGTAAATATCTGATGTCTTTTAATAATATGTAAATTATTATTTTTAATTTAAATGAAACCATCTTTTGAAGTTAGAGGTTTACAATGTGTTTGATTTTATTGGAATTTTTATATTGAGGGTATAATAGAGTTAAAATTTTAAGAAAAATTAGTATAACAAATTTTAATAAAAAAAGTTTAGATGGACAAACGTTTTGAAAATATTACTTTATTTCCAATTTTTCCTTAATATAAATGGGATCTGCAAATACATTATTTTATTATTTTATAGAAATATCAATTAATCTATAAATTAAATTGAATTGTACTTTTGTCATAAAGTTTATAATGGTAAGAAAAATTTATGTGACGACGCAATTTTTTTTTTTACATAATCAATTACTTAATACTAAACGTCCATACATTTAATATTTTCCGAGCAATTACAAAAAACAAACGATAAAGATTCAATTTACATACCGACTATGAAGATCAATAGTTCTACCGTTCTAGCAATCCTACGAAAAGCTACAAAAACCGCAAAACTACCGGTCCTAATCATCCCTCCTCACCGCCTTGTTTCCACGATCACGCTTTATCTTTACCAGACGACAAAAGTGATGCATCAATATTTGGTAAATCAAATGTTGAGATTAATCCTCCCAACAACAAGTTATATGAAAGCACCACTTAATCAAACAACCACAACAACATGAAATAATAACACTACATATTACTTCAACCAATCAGCTAACCATGCAAAAACTCATGAAAAGCTAATCAAACACAGCCATGACTAACCATCTAGCAATTCCAAACCTCAAGAAATGCTAAAACACAAGTCTGCTCCACAAAACTCAAATTTGCTTAAGTCTACTTCACAAACACACAAGTCTGCTTTCACAAAAACTCAAGTCCGTTCAAGTCTCTTCACAAACACACAAGTCTGCTCTCACAAAACTCAAGTCTACTCAAGTCTGCTTCACAAACACACAAGTCTACTCAAGTCTATTTCACAAACACACAAGTCTGCTTCACAAACACACATCAAACAACAAGGAAAACACTTCCACAAGTCATGGAATCACCAAGAAACCACAACACACACTTCACAAATCAAGCACAAGAACACAATTCAAGGCTTAATAAGGCACAACAAGCAACAAACCATGCTTTCTAACAACCACAAGCTTAGCAAACACCTACTAAAGCTTCACAATGACCCATGAAATCCACCAAGAACCCATGAAAATCACAACACCAAATCAAGCACAAGAACTCAATTCAAGGCTTAATAAGGCACAACAAGCAACAAACCATGCTTCTTAACAACCACAAGCTTAGCAAACACCTACTAAAGCTCCACAATGATCCATGGAATCCACCAAGAACCCATGAAAATCACAACACCAAATCAAGCATAAGAACTCACAATCAAAGCTTAATAAGTCACACTAAGCACAAATCTATAGTTCCCTAACCACCATAAGCTTAGCAAACTCTAGCTAAAGCTCTCCACATAGCCAAGAGGCTTCCAAGCATCCTAGCAACACTACAATGCCTATCACAACCCCACAAGCCCCCATACAAGGCTTAATATTAACCTTTGGTTACAAACTCATCTTAGAATGGATGGATCTATGCTTAGATAGACTCTCCAAGCTCAAGAAAGACCTCTCCTTCTCTTCCAAGGTCACGCCAAACCCTAGGCTCCAACCACTCTCTTCCAAGCTCAACAAGCTTCACATTTACAAGATCTCACAAGATCCAAACTTCCACAAGCTCTCAAACCTTTTTCTCTTTTTTCTCTCTTCTCCAAGCTCTCACTAAGCTCACAAGCTCTCTCCAACCACAAAATGGCGAGCTCAAGGTGGAGAGGAAGAGAAGCAGCAAAATTGATTTTGCTACTTACTTGAGAAAAACCCTCAACTTTCTAAACGATGGATGACACCTCGAACAAATCTAAATTAATTATTTCAACCCCATAATTAATTTCTTGAGACTTGTCTAAGGTTCATAAACTCGAAAGAAATTCCAAATTAATAAAATTAATTAATTTCGAACTCGGCTATAATTTACCTTCAAATTCTATAAAAAATCCAAGTTATAAAGTTTTAATATGGGTAAGAATAAGATTTTGAATGATATCAATCTTGGAAATCTTAGATAATTATTAAAAATCTATTAATTTTATGTTGGTCCAAGCAAGAATTGGGTCCCGAGAAATTTGGATTCCCAAACGAAAAAAATAATTCTTCAATTACTTAATAAAAAACAAAAATTTCAGCCTTCACAAAACTAAAATTAAAAAAAACTACAATAATATCTTTAAAAAATAACAACAATTTATAGCTTCTAAAAAACAATACTTTCTATTTTTCTCTGCGAAATCATCTTCAAACTTGTATAATCGAGATTTTAACCATGATTTTTTCTTTTCTCTCAAGAAAATTCAAGTAGCTTTTTGCCTTAGAATAAATTAACGATTCAGCTTTTTTGAGAAAATATTACCTCTCTAAAACCAAAAGAAGAGAAAAATGAGAAGTCACATAAAGAAGGAGGTTAACTTAAATTTCCTTTTTAATTAAATAATATATTGTAATATTTAAATAATAATAATTTGAAATCCATTAATAATATTTTATCAAATATTTATATGAAAATTAATACATTATCGATCATTTTCATATATATATTTTTTCACTTTGACGCCAACTAAAATATATATACATATATATATAATTTTTTAGTGAGGGTCCCCCAAAAAGTGGGACTCCATTCAAATGTCTCATAAAAATGTGTTCAACGCCGGATCTGGGTCCAAGTGAGACCAAGAAAAAAAATACTAGTGTTTATTACATTTTTTACTATATATGTTTAGTTTGTGCCATTATTTTTCTTTTTAGTATTTTTATCTCAAGATTTTATTTATTTTCGACGAGATTATATCCGTAAGAACTACTCTGGAGTCATTTTTCATAGGGATGAAAATGATCGTCTTCACTGGTAATTCGTTAATCATTCATATTTTAAGATGCAAGTAGAAATTGTGTTTTACTTTACCCTAAAGTATGAAGGCCTTCGTATATCAATTTGTTCGCGTATGGAGGTTTTAAGGCTACGGATTATCAATAGTGTGTAACCCACGAACATTCTGATATTACATGGGTTGTACTCAAGTTTTAGGATTTCATTAACGATGCGTTTAACTCTTTACAAAAATGTTTAAAATAGAATTCTTTAACAAGAAAATCGGCTTGAAAAATATTTCCCGAATGGATACGGGTGTTATGTCTCTTCATTGTCACACATGCTCATGGGGAAAGTTTTTTATTTTGCTTTTAAAAGAATCCCGTTTGAAAATAAAATTTCAAAGTAATACATTTTTGATAGTTTTCCATGTTTTTTTTCTTGTTTATGTCATTGTTTGGACTTATAGAGAAGAAATCAAGGTTTCCAAATTTTTCTTTTTATATAGATGTTTTGATTATGTCATGTATTCTTATAACATTACATAAAAAAAAGAGATGCGATCTTTTGAGCTTTTTAGCTAAAACGCACAAAAGAAACGATGCTATAGAACGAAAAAAAACTGAACAAATCATAAGAAAAAAAGATTGTAGAGAATAAGAAACTAAACAGAACAAGTGACTTCTCGACCCAAAAAGCTAATGTTAGAGTCTTTTGATCTCATCTTCTGGTCAGTTTCTTTGTTTCTACCTCTTCGAGCATCAAGCACCAAATGTTGTCTAAACGTTGTGATGAACGCCTCTACCTTTTTCGTTCAGCTCCTCATTTGATAATCTCCCGGCCTCGAATTCATCTTTTTCCCCACTAAAATCCATAGATTTCTTTTGAAACAAGCAATGTTTCACAGTTTCTTCGAATTCAGGACAAACCCTTTTAGTTTCTTCCACTATACAATCCTTGATCACTTCTTTTGGCTCAACGACTAAGAAATCTTGTTCGGAACAAGCCGGTTCCTCAACAATTCTTGTCTTCTTTCTTCTTATATTTATTCTTCTTCCCTTGTATCATTCAATCTACCTCCACGACGAGTCTTGAAATCATGAGTCTCACCAGAGCTAGGACGAGTCGAGGTGAAGTAAACAGCTAAGAGAACAATGTTGAGTAGAAGAAAGACTAAAGAACGCCATTGCTCAATCAAATACGAGACAGAAGAGAAGTGTTTAAGATGGTGTCATTGAGAGAACAACAACTGTAGTTAACAATGAAGTACACATGTTCTCTTCCTCTTCCTTCTTCTCCAATTTAATGTCTCTCTTTATCTCCATTGTAGTCTCTTTTCTCTATGTTTTGTTTTCGTTTCTTTCTTCTTCTTCGTCCGATGAGATTCTTATACGAAATTTCAAGATTCTTAAACAAGAATGTGGTGGGTCCGATTGTGGAAGACCAAATGGCGAACAGAAAGAACAAAAATGAAAATGAAAAGACAAGAGAGGTGAAGAAGAAGGTGGAGGAGACAAAGAATAGGCATGCCCTTCAAATCTGCTCTTATTCCAAAAACATCTTATTATTACTTTTTTCTCAGGCTTTTCTGATTTCTTATGTTTCTTATGTTTTTCTGCTTTTCTTGTTTCCACTTTTTAGTCTCGGGGACCACTTTTCCTTAAACCAATCATTTTCAACTTCCACTATTTGCAACCTTAAGATAAAATAACATTTGTAAAAATATTTCTAAAATTTTAATAACTTCTGATTTTTATAGACTAAGCAGGTTTAGCTTAATCAATTCAATTTCTAGACTACTTTTTATATTTTTATTACATTTGTAATAATTATCAAAAATTAATCACTAAGATCATGATTTCAACCACATTGTAAATGCATGCAATATCTCAATTTTCTTAAATATAATGTACCAATTTGTATTGATAGGGTTTTTATTTTCTTAGTGGGGAAAAATCAGAGAAGTGTTAGTTACTCAAATTTAAGTTTAATGGGACACCGCATGCGAACAGTTTTCACAGTAGGTAAAGTGTAAACAAAGGTATTATTTTTTAATAGCAATGTGAATAATAAAATAATAATTAAAACACATTACACGCCTGCTGCGCCTGCATGTTAATTTTCATGGCACTGTGGCCCCACGTTAGTTGTTCTTTCCCAAACAAATGCTTTTTCTGTTTTGCAAATATTCTAATCCCAAAAATATTACTCCTGTACTATATATATTGATATATAATTCGAATTGCATTGAATAAATTCTGTTCAAACTTATTTAAAATATATAGTATTCTGCAATTTGTTATGAATAGATTCACTTATAAAGTTAAAAGTGTTATGATTTAATACTAATGTGTACTTGACTCAATAAATTGCGTCCATATGGATCAACAAAAATTAGTAAAAGATTTTAAGTTTGACGTGTTACCATTTTCAAAAACTTAAATAATTGTGATTCTTCCAAGTTCCAATGACTGAAGAAGCACATCAACAAGGACGAACATTGGGATGTCACAATAAACTTAAACTTAAAATATAGTATATATAAAACCATATAGTGTCAAGATAGTTAAATACTTCTCAGCTTAAGCTTTAGTTGATATCAGCTTCAGACAAGTAAAATTAAACTGCACATGACAAAAAGAACAGCGTTAACTGAACAAATCCTTGAAGTTAAGAGTCATAGCTTTCGATGTAAGATTAACATTTTCACAGTTGAAAGCAAAATGGTCATATTAGATAATCTTGGTGAGAAGTATGAATACTAACCTGTATGACAACTTCAACTAATTGTGAGGTTTCTCTTAAGATGATTCACATTACTCAAAAGGTGGATCTTGCGCATTGTTTTCTTTTACTTGGACCTCTCTTCCTGGAGAATTGTTATTATTAACATCATTTTCTTGTTTAAAGATCTCTTTTCGTTTCCTTTGGAATGTATAATTTCATAAGTCGATTTCCTTCAGTTCTCCGGGACTCCACTGATTTGATTTGATACCACTGCAGAAGCTTTCCGGTTAGTTGGAACCACCACACTATCTGCTTCACCTTCACATTTTACCGACTCAGGATTCAAACGAGGAAGCGGCTTAGTCTTGGCACCATCTTCAACATTAACAGAGACTAAATTAGATTCTTGACATGCGTCTACCATATGATCAGTAGGATTTTTACGCTGCAAATGTTCTTCTTAATCCTTTACAGGCATTAAATGCATCAACTGACAAATTTGTCTCCATACCATCTGAATTGTCCATGGATGTCTTGGAACAGAGAAGATCAGACTGAGATTGACAAGGTTTTATAAGCTGACTTTGAGGCCTAACTGGTTTAGCTTTTCCTTTACTCCACTTTCTCTTCCTCCTTCCCCGTGATTTGCTAGGCTTCTTGATTCCTAGTGCATTAGGACGGCTCTGTTGTTATCACTTCTGCATTATTAGCTCTAAGAGCAAGAACAAGACATCTTGTGCTTCCTGAGCTCAAGATTTCTCCACTTCTCTTGACAGCTGCGTGTTGTTCCTCTTTGTTTACACAAGGAGACGACTTACTCTCCAAAGTACAGATCCTCTGTGTACATCCATTTCGAGACAGCTCAAGCTTTTTGTTTCTAGTATTAGCATCCAATTCAGGCTCACAAACATCATCACATCCCTTTGAAGTTTCAACACTCTTTCCATCATCCCCACCACATTCATCATGATGCACTCAAGCTCTGATTCAAAAGAGACTCACCTCATGTCTTGATTAGGCGAATTCAGACTCGCAATAACAACAACAACCTCTTGATGAGTAGAACTGGTTTCTTGTTCCTTTGCTTTCTAATTTGTCTATAATATTAGCATCCAATTCAGACTCACAAACATCATCACATCCCTTTGAAATTTCAACACCTGTTCCATCACTCCCAACACATTCATCATCATTCAATAAGCTCTGATTCAAAAGAGACTCACTCATGTCTTGCTTAGAAGAATCCAAACTTCCAACAACAACAACAACCTCAGAATGAGCATTAATGGTTTCTTGTTCTTTTGCTTTCTCCAATTTGTCTTTAACCCATCTCAACTCTGATCTCAAATCAGTAACAATCTCTTCAGCTTCTTGTAATTGAGCTTCAACACATCAATCTGTCCTCGTTGATTTGATGATGTAATCTCTGATTCAATCGTCTGTTCATTCATAAAACTAAAATCAAAATCAAAACTTTAACACAAGAGAGAGAGAAACACACACACACAAAGTAAAAAAAAAAGCTAACATTAACCCTAATTTTGATTTGATATCTCTTTACCTTAGCATCAATCATTTGTTTCAATCGGACAAGTAAACGAAGAGCTTCGCCTTTGGTTCCACATAGGTCATGACGGAAACAAGTTGATTTACGATCAGAAACCATATACCCTAGCGGCTGAGTCTGTCGCCGTGTTTAGAATCACCTCTGCGTAAGCTTTCTTCAAGGTCGTTGCTTTGTGCAAAAAAACGAAGCTGGTAATAAAAAAATAACAAACCCATATCATAAAAGTAATCAAAACACATAAGAGTGCTAAATTTACATCTGATGACTCTTCCATCGTCTCAAGTTTCTCCCTCCGAAGAGTGGGAGGATACTCGGGAAAAAAGCTCTCGCCTTGGCTTTTCAGTTTTCACCGGTCAGTTGAAAGTGACTGGCTTTTTATTAAATTACAATTTCACCCTTCGCGTATTTGTAAAAACGACAAAACTTACTTTGAAACGACGTCGGATTAAGAGATGATATAATGGTTATTGTTTTTTTGTTTTTAATTTTTTCCCTCAGTTTCACTTTTACCCGCGGGAAGTACGAAGTGGGGACCACACGTTAGAGCACGTGGTTATTTGGGAAGATTTTTCCCGGTTTTAAGTAATTGTACTAAGGACTTCGGTCCAATTTGGTTTGGAATTTCGGAGTTTGGTGTAAGAAAAATTATGCCGGAATTAACCGTACTAGAATTTTTAGTTTGGTTTAGGTCGAAAGTGAAAAACTTCGATTTCGTTTATATTTAATTTATTGGTATCAAAATAAAAAATCGAAGCAACATTCGGTTCAGCTTTTATGGCTAAATCTTCATTTTTAATAATTTTGATACATTTCAATCAATTTGGTATATTTCAGAAAATTTGTTTCGGCCCAAAGAAATTGGTAAATTGACAAAATCATCCACAAAAACATTCGAACAGATTATCATCCATTAGATACAAGGAAGAAACTCGATATGAAAAAAGATGGAGCGATGGTTTCCCACCCGATAAATATTGTCAAGATTAAAACTCTTTTATCCAAGTTTAATTTATGAAGCATTATATGTAAAACGATTTTTTTGTTTGAATATAATTTAACATTCATTAAAAAAGAAATTGATAAATTGATTGGTTTACTTAACCAAACCGAATCAATTAAAAAAGAAAGTGACCGATCAGTCTTTAGGCTCAAACCAAAACTAAACCGAACTAAAAATTCTAAACACAGAAAAAAAATCGGGTTTAAAATAAGAAGTTGAGTTATTATTGATTTAAGAATAAAATAAAAACAACTCTCATTTGTTTTATAATTCTACAACAACATTTGTACACTCACTCCTCTCTATAAAATGAGCTACCAATTCTGAAGGCATTTCTCCATCAAACACTATATATTTCTTATAAGGGGTTAGAGAACCGAAAGCATCAAGAGAAAAAAATGGCTGAGCTTAGAGGGTTTCTTGCTAACACTCTAAGTAATACTCCATCCATTTCATGATAGATATCATTCAAGGTTTCTTCGAAAATATATTTAAATTGTTATTTTTACTCCTAATTAATTCAACTACATAATTTTTGTTGGTTAATATATCAAAATAGTAGAAATAAAGTTAGAAATTATATAAAATATATGTGTTAAAAATATAAAACAACACTTAATATGAAAACTGAAGAAACACCAGGTAACTAAACCTTTTTGGTATTTTTTTTTATTTTTCTAATTTTTCTATTATTTGAGTTGGTATCCTGAAAATTTTCACAACAGGCAACACCAAAGCAAGGAGGACATGGAAGTGTGTGGTGAAGTGGCAAATGGAATATGAGACGATTGACGAGAAAGTTACTCTCCACGTAGTATTGTGGAGTTTTATATTCTACTTGTTTAAATTGAATATGCAATATATATAAGTTTTTGTAGTTTCTAACTATTTCGTTTGAACTACGTGAAGTTTTAAATTTAATCTGAAATAAAGTAACTAATACTACCATAGTTATTAACTTATTATAAAGTTTGGTGGATATACAGTATATGTGAGTTGTCATGATCATTTATGGACATTTTTGAAATTAGTATATATTTTTATTTGGATTCTTAACCCACTGGTATCATTGAGAAATTTAGTTCCAGTAAGTCTTCTGATGAAGATATTGATATGATTCTTAAGAATGTGAAAAGTTTCAATTGATTGTATGTAAACTATATATATATATATTGATAAAGATTGTGTGGAAACTATTGATATGTGAGAATTGGTTCAGTTTATTAAACTTGATCACTAAAAAGTCATCAGACTTTTGGATGATTTATTTGAAAAAACAGTGGGTGTATATGTTGCTAGCTCTATACTTCAGACTTCAGATACGAAGATTGGTGATGAGTATGTATGTGCAAATTACCTGAAACAGAATAACCAAACCAAACCAAACCGGACAATTATAAATATTTGAAAGATTTTTTTAAAGGTTGTGGATACCCAAACAGAATTGAATGGGAACCAAGAAGCCAATGGGTATTCAAAGTATCCAAAATAAAATTTTATATCCAAAACTATTTGTTATATTTAGATTTGACATAACCAAAATGCCTTTAAATTATATTTATGAACACTTAAAATTAATTATGTTTAGACAAATAACTAAAATTATCCAAACAACTCAAATATATGAATGTACTTTATTATATTTACCAAAATAAAACATTTTTGCAAAGATGAACCAAATTATATTAAAATTAAACTATTTTCTAAGTATTTTGAATATTTCGGATAAAATATCTGATTTACCCTGAATAAATTTTGGTTCTAAGTCAGTTATGAATTATATGATCCAAAACGAATCTTTCCATGTTCCTATATGGATCTAAAACCCCTACTCTAACTATTCCGAAACCCCAAAAGAACCCAACCAAATACTCGAAGCATTTTATCAGGTCTATCAGTCGACATATTTTAGAGCTTTTATATATATGCTTCTCTATCTGGTGAAGAAAATGTGGTGAGAAAGAGACATGTTTTTAGTTTTTTTTTTCCGAAATATTGTCATTAATCAAAGTCTCAAGGAGAAAAGAATCGACGGATTGTATCTCCACCCAAAGTTTCACTTTAGGTGTTTCTCCATGAAACTTCAGTTTTGTGATGTTGTTTCGGGTGTAGTTGACATCACAAAACTTTGACGGGTTGTATCCCCACCCAAAGTTTCAATGGTTGTGATGATGTCAAAGATTCAAATAACACTAAAGTCATTATCGGATTGTCATCATTATACTGAAGTTCTTCTCATTTCTATTCTTCTTCTTCCTCTATCCTCATTTTCTTTTTTCGTCTCGAGGTTTTTTTTAATCTTTGATATCAAAAAGAAGGTCCGTAATGATAAACATTTGCATTTTGAATATTGGTTGATTTTTATTTTAATCCGTTTAATGTCATATTAAACAAACATCACTTTCATTAACGATTTATGGAGATATAACCCTAAATTAAAGTTTGTGAGGAGATTTACTCCCATCAAAATTTTTTGGTGTAGCTATACTGAGTTGATGTTTTATGGGGACACAAACTTAATTGAAACTTTGGGTGGGATTTACTCCGCCGATGTTTTAGCAAGTAGCTACACCCCGAGACTGAAGTTTATGGGGACACACACTTAACTGAAACTTTAGATGGAGATACAACCCATCAAATTTTAATGTGGTGTATACACTTCAAAGCTGAAGTTTCATGGAAACACACACTTAATTGAAACTTTGAATGGAGATACAACCTGTTGAAAAAGTACATATGTTTGAAACAAGCTAACCAATAGACGATACTACTATGTATCTAAAGAGGAAAGCTAAAAACATATAGGTCAGAAAAAAAACAAATTTAATCCCCGCTCTACATATGGGGAAACCACAATATTATGAAGTGGACGTAAGGTTATTATGTTGTATCCACACTTGACTTGTATTAATGATGAACTCATTTAGCTGTGAAATTTTTCAGAAAACATATCCACACACACCAGAAGGGATATGCTAATAAATCAATCAACCAAAGGGTTGCCAAAAGAAGAGCAAAAAACCATATATTCCAGATCAAAAAATTCAAGACCGAGCAAAAACATGTTGAACCAACCAACCAATAAACAAGAGAATAAACGAAAAATAACCAGATCCTTGCGTAAAGGGATGGAAGAGGGCAAGAACAAGTGGTTTTAGCAACAAAATCTCTCCATCGCTCAACCCAGCTGGGACCACCATAGCTCGGTTGCCTCCTAACCACCATAAAGCTTTCACCTTAATTCAATCAAAGATCCAAGCCAACGACTACAAACCTTTACCTCGATGACTCAAGGACCACAATCACCAACGCCAAAATCGAGAAATATCAAAATCCACAAGACAACGAAAGGGGAAAAAAAAACATAATAAAAGATCTGTAGCTCCAAAAACTCCGCGAAGCTAGGCAGCCGGGAGCTAAAAAATCCCAAATTTTTCTCTCTAGATAGCTAGGGTTTCGAGAGGTTTCGGATCCATGATATGTTTTAAGTTATGAATTGATCTTTTCAAACATTATAATATATAGAAAGGCAAAAAGCAAACCATCAATTAAATTTCTAAGATTTCGACACATCATCATCACTAATCTAATTAGCTATCCTTCTATCTCTATACTTAGAGTTGTCAAACGGGCCCGAGGCCCAAGGGCATGGGTGGGCTGGATATTTATAATATATGTCCATGAAACAGCGATTTACTGGCATGGCCAGGTGGTGTGCGGTTACGGATTGAACCGGCCATGGTTTACGAGCATGCTGGTGTCCGCTTGAGTTGTTGTTTGGCACAGAGGCTTTCGCCTCAAGCATGAACCTTGTATCTGAATAGAGGTTTTGCTTCGCCTAAACCTCCTTAAAAACCCTACAGAATTGAATCATGATAACTGAGTTATTGGGTTTCACGGAAACTTAAGAGCCATAAGATTTCAGAGACCACACATAGATCAATCATCCTATACTTATAACTTATTTATCATTAATCATCATTCATCCATCAAAGAGTCACGCCAAATCAATAGATCACAGAGATAAGAGCCACATTGAAGAAAATCAATGTTGGTTTTTATGAATTAGTTGACAGCTCTAAATTTATGTTTAAAAGATACTATAGACAAAGACCAAAACACAAAATAGGTTTTAAACAGAACTAAACAGAGGGAAGGGACAAGGTTCATGAGATTCTTATTACCTCTTCATGTTCAAGTGTCTCGTGAGAGGAAGAATGACTTAGTTACTCTAAATGTCGACACTAAATTGAAACAAAAACCAGTTTTAGCATTTTAATGACCAGACAAAGACCAAAAACAAGTATACAAAAATCATTATTGACAAAACAAGTCTATAATTCTGTATAACAGAGTCATAGACATTGGAGATGTCCTCCATACACCAAGAAACTCAATCAAAAAACTTGTTTCCAAAAAAAATCGTATCCTCATCCTTCTCCAACAAAGCCAACAAAGAACTCTACATTCAATGTAACTATAAACTAGACATTAAAAAAATAAATCTCTGATAGACACCATCTTTTACCGCTGCCTTTGGAATGATCACTCGGATTCAGTCCATCAACTGTAAGTCCTGTAACATCAATTAGGTGTCAACTGGGTAATTTGACTCAATTCTCAAATCCAAACCCATCCTGGTTCGGAGATCTATATGAGTTACCAGACGCAACTCCATTTATTTCCCATAAGGACGTAATTTTATATACCTAAACACATAATCGTTAAACCCATCCGTTAAATGAGTTATATAAAGTTACCCATATATAATTTAAATATAATAAAAAATTCAAAACATACTATAAAAATTATAAAACTAAAAATAATTTCCAAGTAACAAATTAAATAAAAATATAGTTATTAAAATAATTAAAAGCACCAAGTATATTTTAAAATTATAAAATTAACAAAACAGATATTTGTCTTAAGGTTTAGATATTGTACATATTTATTAAAACAAGACTTGTGGTCGAATGATTGACCATGGGTAAACTCATGTGAACCTAAAATGAAAATAGTCCACTAAACTCCAGATACCCATTAGGTTAACTGACTTTATCCATTTATTTATATATATAAAAGCTCAATCCAAACTCACTAAAATACTCGATAGATAGGATCAACACATGGAAGAATAATTCCATTTTGACACCCCGAACATCAATCCTCCTTTTCATATTTCCGTTCTGCAGTCCAAAGAAGATATCAATGTTTATATCAGATCAACATTCAACAATTGGTTTAAACCAAAAAACAACTTCAAAGACAAAAATAGTGTTGGTACCGGTTTAGCACCCTATCTTTAAACCCGACCCAAATCAAAAGACTATTCACTTTAAAGTCTAGTCAATCTTTGGGCCTGCAAAGCTTCTAATACCAACCTACTGAAAAGTGTTATATTTTGAAAAGGAAAGCATGGAGAAATAAGGAAAGATCTAGGAGTTAAAAGAAATACTAACCAGTTTCTAGTCAATTTAACTCAAAATCACTATAAACAAAGAGCTACCCCTTCTTCATAAATCATCGATTAATCGCTAAGAAGACCTAGTTCTAGGATTTCATAACTTTTCTCGGGGGGCTCATAAACCCCAATTTTTCTAAATACTTGTTCTTCACGCCATCAATAAAACTGTTCTATAGTCACCTAATTTCAATCTTGAAACCATAATTCCTATTACTTTGAGCCTACGTTCAACAGATAGTTCACTTGATATTGCATCACCATTCAACAACAATCAAACAGAGCAACTTAAAAGTTGTAGCCAAAAGTCTCAAAAAACTAATAGGAATCAAGAGCTAAGCCAAGTTAATTGGATATCCATGAAGATTAAGACTCAAGAAGCTGAAATCGCATCAAGATTTGCGATTCAAGATTCAACAATTAAACAAAAACTGATTGTAAATCATAACCAAAACCAAAGAACCTAAGAAAAGGTCAAGTTTTAAAGCTTGCATCAAGATTCAAGACCTGCAGTTTAAAATCATCAACTGGCCTCCTAGAATATGCAAAAAGTTCAACATCACAGATTAATCATTCAATAGAATTGAGTTCGATCAAGAAATTATGTGTTCTTCCAATCAATTTCATCTTTTAAAACTCTAATTACTGTAAACGTAATCATTCAATCGATCAA
>CM051378.1:441058-473067 GCA_028015245.1 Cardamine occulta
CTTATACTCGGGCTAGTCTTAAGGGGGAGTGTTTGATAGAGGTCGTGGAGCTCCTCAAAATACTTAGGCTCAGCGGTCTTCCTTGTCAAGTTTGGTTCTTCCCATACTCGAAACAATCTTGAGGGGGAGTGTTGAAACTCAGACCGAAAGGACCAAGAGGCGTAGCACCGAGGAAGCTGCGGAAGGGTGAACCAAGCGATGCTGGACGGGTAAAGTAATCTGAAGGCTACTCATAGAGGTAGACCGGGAAAGCATCTGAAGGCAGCACTTGGAATGTTGTGGGAAACCGAAGGTGAAACCAATGAGTGGTGATCCGAGAAGCAGGGAGGAGTGGTGCCAACGGATAGAGGAAAAAGGGATCAAGCCAAATCGTTAAGAAGAGGCCAAGAAGCCCAGAACAAAGGCCTAAGACAACGACTAAGGTTGCTGTCACAAGCAATCAGAACAAAGGCTAAGAAGAAAACATCAAGGAGTGAGTAATGGAACAACAATGAGCTCAACAAAGTCCAAGCAACACGACATAACCAGCAGACCGACTCACCACAAGGGACAGCCCTCTAAACTCTTGATATCATTGAATTCATGTGCTCATAAATTTTATCTTAACTTCTAAACCCCACGGCCAATGCTTTAAAATTTTGTATCTCATGATGAAGGTACAAAGGAGTAAGTGCCGTGACTATTCTCAAAGAAGTTCAGAGACAAAGAAAAGGATCACTTGAGAAGAAATGAAGTATTTCTGAGTTGTGGTTGGTTCACCGAAGAGTGGTCTGTCTGGTGAAATGAAAAGTGTTACTAGCCTTGATTCACTCTGAGACGTAGTTCCCAAAACCATTGGTTGTTGGGTTGTGAACAAGGCTAGAACTGTGGTTACAAGCTTGATCATTTGGGTACATTGATGCATGATCAAGCTTGAGGGAGTATAAAGCAAACCAAGGACGGCGTGTGTGTTTATACAGGAATGTGTTTATGACGTGTGGTAAAGCCGACAAGGCATGATGAGTTTGGGAAGGTTCTGATAAACGCAATTCAGGCTGTAACCAAGCACTCTGCAGCAGCGTTTGGGAAGGTTCCGATCAAAGCTATTCGAGCGATAACCGAGCACTCTGAGGCATACCGTATGGAGAAATGATGGCTACCTTAAAGAGGGAGACCGGAAAGCATATGAGTTGCTTATGGATGAATGCTGAAGCTCAACCAAAGGAAATCTCCACTCGAAGCTGGTTACAAAGCTAAACAAATGGAGGAAAGAAAGAATGCCAAGTCATGGGACCAGCTATATGAGGCACATGAAGAAAGCATCAACACCGCCAAAACTATATCCTTGAAGAGGACTGAAAAGCAAGCGGAAGCAAGAGACAAAGGCAAGGCGCGAAGCAAGAGACAAGACAAGCGGAAGCAAGAGACCAGACAAGAAGATGCGTAGGAAAGCCACGCATGGCTCAAAGCTATCTTTGAAGATCAAGGTACTTTGAAGTCTTCACGCTACTCTCTCATCCTTGATCATATCCCCTACTAGTAGGCGTTATGCTCTTTTCCTCATCATAGACTTTTTCCCCGTGGTTTTTTCTGATGAGGTTTTTACGCGAGGTAGCCGCCTCGTGGGTCCAATCTTAGTCTTTGTTCACCGACTAAGCTTGAGGGAGTATTGAGAAAAGGCATTCCGTCCATCTCGTGGGTACTATTCATCCGGGGACTATTCATCCCGAGAGTCGAGATCACTATTCATCCCGAGAGTCTTCGTCTACAAGTTCTAGGAATATATTCCCGACCCAGGTTACTGTTCATCCCGAGGGTCGGGTTACTATTCATACCGCTCATGTTTTTCATTTAGGGTTTCCCCTTCTCCTATAAAAGGGGAAACCCCCCCATTTGTAACCCTAAGTTGATTTTTGCCCTTTGGGGGGGGGCTGTGCCTCCAATTCTCTTTTTTCATCAATTCTCTCTTTGATTCTTGTTGAATTCTCTCAATCTTTCAATCTTATTCCGCATAAACTTACAATTATGACCCTTCAAGATAGAAATGAGATTGAATAAAAAGGTTGAAGTATCAAAGTAGTTAAAGTATGCTACAGGCGGACACGCAAGACAAAGTAAGAAACAAGCATTATAGCTTATCCCACAGTTCTATTAGGTCTTTGAAACTCTTAGGAGTTTCTTATTGTAAAATTGCGAGTTGTAGCAAAGAGACACCAATGGAGGCTGACACAACACCTATTAATGTGAATATGAAGAATCAATGCTTTCACTAACAAACATTTGACCATTTTCAAGATAGTTGTTCAAAAAATATAGTTATGACCCTTCAAGATAGAAATGAGAGTAAATAGAAGTGTTTAGGTGTCAAAGTAGTTAAAGCATGCTACCAAGGTGGAGACGCAAGTCTAAGTAAGAAACAAGCAATATAGCTTATCCCAGAGTTATGTTAGTTCTTGGAATCTCATAGGAGTTTCTAATGGTGAATTTCAGAGTTCTAGCAAGAAGACACATATGGAGGCCGAATAAACATCTATTGATAAGAATATGAGTAATCAATGCTTTCATTGACAAAGATTTAACCATTTTCAAGACGATTATCTCAAAAACGTAGTTATAACCTTTCTAAATAGAAATGAGAGTGAATAGAAAGGTTGAAGTGTCAAAGTAGTTAAAGAATGCTACTAAGGTGGAGATGCAAGACAAAGCTAGAAACAAGCATTATAGCTTATCCCACAGTTTATTAGGTCTTTGAATGTCATAGGAGTTTCTTATGGTGAATTTTGATAGTTGTAGCAACAAGAAATATATGGATGCTAAAAAAACACATATTGATGTGAATATGAAGAATCAATGCGTTTATGGACAAAGATTTGACCATTTTCAAGATAATAGTTTCAAAGACGGTGTTATGACCCTTCAAGATAGAAATGAGAGTGAATAGAAAGGTTGAACAGTCAAAGTAGTTGAAGCATGCTACTAAGGTGGGGACGCAAGACCAAGTAAGAAACAAGCATTATAGCTTATCCCACAGTTCTGTTAGGCATTTGAATCTCTTAGGAATTTCTTATTGGAAAATTGCGAATTGTAGCAAAGAGACACCAATGGAGGCTGACACAACACCTATTAATGTGAATATGAAGAATCAATGCTTTCACTAACAAACATTTGACCATTTTCAAGATAGTTGTTCCAAAAATGTAGTTATGACCCTTCAAGATAGAAATGAGAGTAAATAGAAGTGTTTAGGTGTCAAAGTAGTTAAAGCATGCTACCAAGGTGGAGACGCAAGTCTAAGTAAGAAATAATCAATATAGCTTATCCCAGAGTTATGTTAGTTCTTGGAATCTCATAGGAGTTTCTAGTGGTGAATTTCAGAGTTCTAGCAAGAAGACACATATGGAGGCCGAATTAACACCTATTGATAAGAATATGAGTAATCAATGCTTTCATTGACAAAGATTTAACCATTTTCAAGATGATTATCTCGAAAACGTAGTTATGACCCTTCTAAATAGAAATGAGACTGAATAGAAAGGTTGAAGTGTCAAAGTAGTTAAAGAATGCTACTAAGGTGGAGACGCAAGACAAAGCTAGAAACAAGCATTATAGCTTATCCCACAGTTTTTTAGGTCTTTGAACTTCATAGGAGTTTCTAATGGTGAATTTTGATAGTTGTAGCAACAAGAAATATATGGAGGCTAAAACAACACATATTGATGTGAATATGAAGAATCAACGCTTTTATGGACAAAGATTTGACCATTTTCAAGATAATAGTTTCAAAGACGGTGTTATGACCCTTCAAGATAGAAATGAGAGTGAATAGAAAGGTTGAACAGTCAAAGTAGTTGAAGCATGCTACTAAGGTGGGGACGCAAGACCAAGTAAGAAACAAGCATTATAGCTTATCTCACATTTGTGTTAGGTCTTTAAATGTCATACGAGTTTCTAATGGTAAACTTGGGAGTTGTAGCAAGAAGAAACATATGAAGGATAAAACAACATATATGGATGTGAATATAAAGAATCAATACTTTCATGGACAAAGATTTAACCATCTTCAAGATGAGAGTCCCAAAAACGACATTATGACCCTTCAAGATAGAAATGAGAGTGAATAAAAAGGTTGAAGTATCAAAGTAGTTAAAGTATGCTACAGGCGGACACGCAAGACAAAGTAAGAAACAAGCATTATAGCTTATCCCACAGTTATATTTGGTCTTTGAAACTCTTATTGTAAAATTGCGAGTTGTAGCAAAGAGACACCAATGGAGGCTGACACAACACCTATTAATGTGAAAATGAAGAATCAATGCTTTCACTAACAAACATTTGACCATTTTCAAGATAGTTGTTCAAAAAATGTAGTTATGACCCTTCAAGATAGAAATGAGAGTAAATAGATGTGTTTAGGTGTCAAAGTAGTTAAAGCATGCTACCAAGGTGGAGACGCAAGTCTAAGTAAGAAACAAGCAATATAGCTTATCCCAGAGTTATGTTAGTTCTTGGATTCTAATAAGAGTTTCTAATGGTGAATTTCAGAGTTCTAGCAAGAAGACACATATGGAGGCCGAATAAACACCTATTGATAAGAATATGGGTAATCAATGCTTTCATTGACAAAGATTTTGAGATTTTAAAGAGATTAAATGGAGAAATTTGGACAGAGATTAGATGAATTAGAGAGAATGAAAGCCACAGCCATTTTCTTCTTATAAGCCTAAGGAGGCGTCCATATTGTGTTAAATTAACAAGAGAAAAAGGGTTTCCTCCTTTTATAGAAGAAGGAGGATGCCCTAGATAAAAAAAAAACTGCAGCAAAAGTGAAACCGCAGCTTACAGCACGGATGAATAGTAATTTCGGGTCTCGGGATGAATAGTACCGAGATGAATAGTACCCGATCTTCTACACGGAATGCCTTTTCTTAATAGATTCACGGGATGAATAGTAATCTCGGGTCTCGGGATGAATAGTACCCGAGATGAATAGTACCCGGCCATCTTCACGGAATGTCTTTTCTCAATATTCCCCCTCAAGCTTAGCCGTCGGTGAACAAAGACTAAGCTTGGACCTACATAGGCGTTACCTCGGTAAAAACCTCATCATAGAAAAAACCACTTGGGAAAAAATCTATGATGAGGAAAAGAGCATAACGTCTATGAGTAGGGGATATGATCAAGGGTGAGTTGGATCCACAAGCCCTAGTTTGCTGTAGATGTGTTTGCAAACCTTAAGACTCATGACTTTGGTGAAGATGTCGCCTAGTTGATCTTCACTTCTTGTAAAAGCATGGTAGTGTGACTCCTTCTTTGATCTTCTCTCGAACTTTGTGGCAGTCAACTTCTATGTGCTTGGTCCTCTAGTGAAACACAGAGTTGCTTTGGCAATGTATATAGCAGCATGATTGTCACCATGTATGGTGATGGGTATTGTGGTTTCAATGCCTAGATCTCTGAGTAGTGCCTTAAGCCAAATGAGTTCTTCAGTGAGCTTCCTCATTGCTCTATACTCGGATTCAGCACTTGAACATGACACTACCTCCCTTCTTAGACTTCCATGTCACCAAATTCCCTCAATGAATGTGCAATATCCAGTGGTTGACTTCCTATCATTACGTGTCACCAGCGTAATGCATCACAATAACCAACAATCTCGGCATTCTCATTCTTTCCCAACCCTATCCCTTTCCCTGAACTCCCTTTTAGATATCCGAGTATCCGCTCCACCATGTTCCAATGGTATACTGTGGGGTTTTGCATGTATTGACTCACCTGATTCACAGCAAAACATAAGTCAGGTCTTGTTAAAGTCGGATAGATAAGCTTACCCACTAGTCTTGATTATTGGAGAGGATCAGCATATGGTTTGTCTAATGGATCTTCTTCTTTGAGCTCCTTTCCTTTTTCTCCCCCTTTAGCTTGACCTTGTAGCCATCTGCAAGAGGAGTTTTGGCTGGCTTTGCTCCTATTTTACCTGTCTCATTCAGCAAGTCAAGAGTATATTTCCTTTGTGATAAAAATAAGCCATCCGAAAGGCGACATACTTCAATCCCTAGGAAATATTTTAGTTCTCCAAGATCTTTGATATCAAATACGGTTTTAAGATAGGTTTTCGTTTGGAGAATACCTTCCTTATCATTAAGGAAATGATAAGGTCATCCACGTGAACCAATACTACAACGATTCCTCGTGGACTTTGGATTTGTGAACAATGTGTGATCATACTTCGGATCTCTTGAACCCTTTAAGCCGGAGTACAGCTCAGTTTGTGGTACCAAGCTCTTGGAGATTGCTTTAGTCCATAGATGGCTTTTCTAAGCCGTGAGAACCTTTCCCTGAGCAATGGAGTCTTCAAGGCCTGGTGGTGGAGTCATGTACACTTCTTCTTCAAGTTCTCCTTGCAAGAACGCATTCTTCACATCCATTTGCCATAACTCCCAATCCAGATTTGTAGCCAATGAGAGAACAACTCTAACTGTATGCAGCTTAGCATTGGAGCAAACATTTCTGTATAATCATCTCCATAAGTCTGTGTGAATCCTCTTGCAACAAGTCTTGCTTTGTACCTCTCAACATCTCCATTGCTCAAAGACTTGATAGTGAAAAGCCACCGTGAACTAACAGCCTTTTTTCCCAAAGGTAGGTCGACTTCATCCCATGTATGATTCCTTTCCATAGCCTCAACCTCATTATCCCTTTGCTCCCAGCCATTCGTCACCCCCTTCGGCCTCTTCATAACTCTGTGGAATCCGTTGCGCATCAGTTTTTTCCAAGGAAGGCTTGATGAGCGGTTGGTAACAGGTCAACGAACACACAGCTTGTATAGGATCATACAACTTGGTTATTGAAATAGACTCTAGTGACCTTCCAATGTTAGGGTCCAAACCTCTGTCTAGTGCTTCTCCGAAGAGGAGGTGGTGGTGGAGGAGGAGGTTTCTGCTTCATGTCTAACCTCATCATGGTGATCCTCTTGAACCACATCTTGATCATACCATCCTCATCTTGATCTTGGTCTTGTTCCATGTCAAGTGGGTTTGGTTCATTTGAGTGTGCTCAATGGTATCGGTTTCTTCCATGGGGTTTGGAGCAGCATGTGTATTCCCAAGCTCAGAATTGGGTTGATCTTCTGTAGTCTCCACTCCTTGTTGGTTGGTTTCGACATTATCGAGTGTTCTTCTCTCAGGGAGGAGGATTCCCAAGATGACTAAGGAGATGTTGGAGACTAGGCGGCTCTATCGGATGGTGATCTTGCCAAATCTTTCAAACTCCCCCAATCCTTCTATCGTAATACCCTTGGTGCTCAATGAATTTGACATCTCTTGATACAATTGTTCTGTTCTTTGAGAAATCATAGCACTTGTAGCCCTTTTGAGTAGTAGAGTAGCCTAGGAACATGCATTTTGTGCTCTTAGCTTCAAGCTTGTCCCTCAGTTCACCTGGTCTCAGTACAAAACAAATGCAACCAAACACTCGTAAGTGATCAATAGAAGGTTTGGTTCGGTTCAATACCTCAAATGGTGCTAAATCAGTTAGGATCCTTGTTGGTATCCTATTTATCGAGTAACAAATACATGTGACATCACTCCGGAATCTCCTTGGGACATTGGTGTTAAACATCATGGATCTTGCAACTTCCATAAAATGTCTATTCTTCCTCTCAGCTACACCATTTTGTTGAGGTGTATATGGGCAGCTAGTTTGGTGTATGATCCCATGTTTTGCTAAGTGATCTTTGAACTTGTGACTAGTGTATTCCCCACCATCATCAGACCTGAATACCTTGATCTTGGCATTAAAGCTGGTTAGTAACATATGATTGAAAATTAACAAATGCATCATATACTCTATCCTTAGATGCAAGCAATGTGACCCATGTATATTTCGATTTCTCATCAATAAATGTAACATAGTATTTATTATTGTCTCTAGATAAACATGGGGCAGTCCAAACATCTGAATGCACAAGATCAAAACATTTTTCATAGATAGTTGAAGACTTAGGAAAAACAGTTTTACAATGCTTTCCTAGAATACATACTTCACGGTTCATATGATTAAAAGACAACATGGGGTAACATAATTTCTAAAGCCCTAGCATGAGGGTGACCAAGTCTATCATGCCACAGTTTATTTGGGCTAACAGCATAACCACGATTGACAAGAAAGAGAAGTAGATTTTGTTCTTTGGAGAATACTCAAAAACATATAAGTCACCGTTAGTGTTCCCTTCTCCCAGAACTTTCCCACTCTCAATATCCTGAAAATGAAAGCTATTAGGACCAAATATAGCATAGCAGTTAAGATCATTTGTAGCTCTTTTCTTGAGACAAGATTAGAGGTGAACTCGGGCATAAAGAACGCTTTAGAGTTCTTATCACAAAGTTTTAAATCACCTACTCCTCTTATGGGGATCCTATCACCATTTGCAATTATCACATTTCTATTAATAGGTTTAACATTATTAATGAGGTTAGGGTTACTAATCATATGATGAGAAGCCCCAGAATCAATAATCAATGTTTTATTTTGTGATTTAGGTAAAGAAGCAAAGTGGTGATACTGGATTCTTTATTGGTAAGGGCAGCAATGGACTTGATAAGAGCTTCAAGGTCCGACTTCCTAACAACATCATTGGAGTAGGCAACCATAGCCAGTTCATCTCCTTGTCTAGATGGTCCAGCCTGAGCTTGCTCGATTGAGGCTTCTTGAGAGTAGTTAAGCAGACCTTGAACTTTGCTGGCTTAAGATATGGATGTAGTATCCAACATTTGTCCTTGATATGGCCTCTCTTCTTGCAGTGATCACACACAAGAATCTTCCTATCTTCGGACTTGAAAGTAACTTTATGTGCCATGACCATTTCCCTTTGCCCTTTGAAGAGACCTACTGAGCCTTGTTCACGTTGGATTTGAGAGCACACCTCATCTAAGCTTGGTAACTTCTCAGCTCTAAGGATGTGCTTGATGAGATCATTGTAAGCCGGGTTCAATGTGAGAAGCAAAACCAAAGACCCTATCTTGTTCACCCTTTCCTTGGAGTACTTGGATCTACCGAGAAAGGTGTTAGCATCTCGAGTTCAGCCCATAGTGATCTGAATTTTCCAAAGTGTTTTGTGAAGTCAAGATCTTCTTGGCTAAGATTGTTGATAGCTTTCTTGACTTCAAACACTCGAGAAAGATTGGAGACATTTCCATAGACATTCTTTAGTGTGTCCCATAGCTCCTTTGCCGTCTCACAATAAGAATAAGCCTCAAGTATTGCTTCAAGTGAGTTTTGAAGTAGTCCAAGAACCCCCTGATCTTCTTGAAACCATTTGCCATCTTCAGAACTTGGATCTCCACTGATCTCTTTTCCATCTTCATTTGTGATTACTTTCTTATCTTGGGTTTCAATGTGATTCCAAACACCACGACCACACAGATTTGTCTTGGTGGTTCTAGCCAGAACAAGTAGTTCACACCTTTGAGAGTAACTGGTATAGGAACAGATTTTGAAGAATCCATGCTTCGGAAGATTCTTACAGCCAATGCACCACAAATTTCCATATTGATCCTTACTTTGCTAATAAATCAAAAATTCTGTTGGTGTCACTTTGTTGCTACTAATACCTCCGAAATCTGTAAAAAAATAGAAGAGATCTGCAGATCTGTGAGAGGCAATGGAGATTAAAAGAACAGAGATGGAACAAAGATCTGCTAAGATCAACAAGTGTTAACAAGGAGAACAAACAATTTTAGGGTTTCAGAACTTGTGAACAAAAATGGCTGAGCAAGAATAGAATAGTAACTGAGGAGAAATGAAGAGAATAGCTAGAACTGATTGAAAACAAACAGAGAATCAGTAACCTGCTCCGATACCATGAGATTTTAAAGAGATTAGATGGAGAAATTAGGACAGAGATTAGATGAATTAGAGAGAATGAAAGCCACAGCCATTTTCTTCTTATAAGCCTAAGGAGGCGTCCATATTGTGTTAAATAACAAGAGAAAAAGGGTTTCCTCCTTTTATAGAAGAAGGAGGATGCCCTAGATAAAAAAAGCTCGCAAAAGTGAAACCGCTGACTTACACACGGATGAATAGTAATTTCGGGTCTCGGGATGAATAGTACCGAGATGAATAGTACCCGATCTTCTACACGGAATGCCTTTTCTTAATAGATTCACGGGATGAATAGTAATCTCGGGTCTCGGGATGAATAGTACCCGAGATGAATAGTACCCGGCCATCTTCACGGAATGCCTTTTCTCAATAGATTTAACCATTTTCAAGACGATTATCTCAAAAACGTAGTTATAACCTTTCTAAATAGAAATGAGAGTGAATAGAAAGGTTGAAGTGTCAAAGTAGTTAAAGAATGCTACTAAGGTGGAGACGCAAGACAAAGCTAGAAACAAGCATTATAGCTTATCCCACAGTTTATTAGGTCTTTGAATGTCATAGGAGTTTCTAATGGTGAATTTTGATAGTTGTAGCAACAAGAAATATATGGAGGCTAAAACAACACATATTGATGTGAATATGAAGAATCAATGCGTTTATGGACAAAGATTTGACCATTTTCAAGATAATAGTTTCAAAGACGGTGTTATGACCCTTCAAGATAGAAATGAGAGTGAATAGAAAGATTGAACAGTCAAAGTAGTTGAAGCATGCTACTAAGGTGGGGACGCAAGACCAAGTAATAAACAAGCATTATAGCTTATCTCATCTTTCTGTTAGGTCTTTAAATGTCATACGAGTTTCTAATGGTAAATTTGGGAGTTGTAACAAGAAGAAACATATGGAGGCTAAAACAACATATATGGATGTGAATATGAAGAATCAATACTTTCATGGACAAAGATTTAACCATTTTCAAGATGAGAGTCCCAAAAACGACATTATGACCCTTCAAGATAGAAATGAGAGTGAATAGAAAGGTTGAAGTATCAAAGTAGTTGAAGTATGCTACAGGCGGACACGAAGACAAAGTAAGAAACAAGCATTATAGCTTATCCCACAGTTCTGTTTGGTCTTTGAATCTCTTAGGAGTTTCTTATTGTAAAATTGCGAGTTGTAGCAAAGAGACACCAATGGAGGCTGACACAACACCTATTAATGTGAATATGAAGAATCAATAGTTTCACTAACAAACATTTGAGCATTTTCATGATAGTTGTTCGAAAAATGTAGTTATGACCCTTCAAGATAGAAATGAGAGTAAATAGAAGTGTTGAAATCTCAAAGTAGTTGAAGCATGCTACAAAGGTGGAGAAGCAAGTCAAAGTAAGAAACAAGTATTATAGCTTATCCCAGAGTTATGTTAGTTCTTGGAATCTCATAGGAGTTTCTAATGGTGAATTTCAGAGTTCTAGCAAGAAGACACATATGGAGGCCGAATAAACAACTATTGATAAGAATATGGGTAATCAATGCTTTCATTGACAAAGATTTAACCATTTTCAAGACGATTATCTCAAAAACGTAGTTATACCCTTTCTAAATAGAAATGAGAGTGAATAGAAAGGTTGAAGTGTCAAAGTAGTTAAAGAATGCTACTAAGGTGGAGATGCAAGACAAAGCTAGAAACAAGCATTATAGCTTATCCCACAGTTTATTAGGTCTTTGAATGTCATAGAAGTTTCTAATGGTGAATTTTGATAGTTGTAGCAACAAGAAATATATGGAGGCTAAAACAACACATATTGATGTGAATATGAAGAATCAATGCGTTTATGGAATAAGATTTGACCATTTTCAAGATAGAAGTTTCAAAGACGGTGTTATGACCCATCAAGATAGAAATGAGAGTGAATAGAAAGGTTGAACAGTCAAAGTAGTTAAAGCATGCTACTAAGGTGGGGACGCAAGACCAAGTAAGAAACAAGCATTATAGCTTATCTCATCTTTCTGTTAGGTCTTTAAATGTCATATGAGTTTCTAATGGTAAATTTGGGAGTTGTACCAAGAAGAAACATATGGAGGCTAAAACAACATATATGGATGTGAATATGAAGAATCAATACTTTCATGGACAAAGATTTAACCATTTTCAAGATAAGAGTCCCAAAAACGACATTATGACCCTTCAAGATAGAAATGAGAGTGAATAAAAAGGTCAAAGTAGTTGAAGTATGCTTTCTGATGGACCATAAGACAAAGTAAGAAACAAGCATTATAGCTTATCCCACAGTTCTATTAGGTCTTTGAATCTCTTAGGAGTTTCTTATTGTAAAATTGCGAGTTGTAGCAAAGAGACACCAATGGAGGCTGACACAACACCTATTAATGTGAATATGAAGAATCAATGCTTTCACTAACAAACTTTTGACCATTTTCAAGATAGTTGTTCAAAAAATGTAGTTATGACCCTTCAAGATAGAAATGAGAGTAAATAGAAGTGTTAAGGTGTCAAAGTAGTTAAAGCATGCTACCAAGGTGGAAGCTGAGTCTAAGTAAAAAACAAGCAATATAAGCTTATCCCGAGAGTTATGTTAGCTCTGGGAATCTCATATGAGGTTCTAATGGTTATTTTCAGAGTTCTAGCAAGAAGACACATATGGAGGCCGAATTAACACCTATTGATAAGAATAAGAAGAATCAATGCTTTCATTGACAAAGATTTAACCATTTTCAAGGCGATTATCTTGAAAGCGTAGTTATGACCCTTCTAAATAGAAATGAGAGTGAATAGAAAGGTTGAAGTGTCAAAGTAGTTAAAGAATGCTACTAAGGTGGAGCCGAGACAAAGCTAGAAACAAGCATTATAGCTTATCCCACAGTTTATTAGGTCTTTGAATGTCATAGGAGTTTCTAATGGTGAATTTTGATAGTTGTAGCAACAAGAAATATATGGAGGCTAAAACAACACATATTGATGTGAATATGAAGAATCAATGCTTTCATGGACAAAGATTTAACCATTTCCAAGATAAGAGTCCCAAAAACGACATTATGACCTTTCAAGATAGAAATGAGAGTGAATAGAAAGGGTGAAGTATCAAAGTAGTTGAAGTATGCTACAGGCGAAAACAAGACAAAGTAAGAAACAAGCATTATAGCTTATCCCACAGTTCTGTTAGGTCTTTGAATCTCTTAGGAGTTTCTTATTGTAAAATTGCGAGTTGTAGCAAAGAGACACCAATGGAGGCTGCACCTGACACCTATTAATGTGAATATGAAGAATCAATGCTTTCACTAACAAACATTTGACCATTTTCAAGATAGTTGTTCAGAAAATGTAGTTATGACCCTTCAAGATAGAAATGAGAGTAAATAGAAGTGTTTAGGTGTCAAAGTAGTTAAAGCATGCTACCAAGGTGGAGACGCAAGTCTAAGTAAAAAACAAGCAATATAGCTTATCCCAGAGTTATGTTAGCTCTTGGAATCTCATAGGAGTTTCTAATGGTGAATTTCAGAGTTCTAGCAAGAAGACACATATGGAGCCCGAATTAACACCTATTGATAGGAATATGAGTAATCAATGCTTTCATTGACAAAGATTTAACCATTTTCAAGATGATTATCTCGAAAACGTAGTTATGACCCTTCTAAATAGAAATGAGACTGAATAGAAAGGTTGAAGTGTCAAAGTAGTTAAAGAATGCTACTAAGATGGAGACGCAAGACAAAGCTAGAAACAAGCATTATAGCTTATCCCACAGTTTATTAGGTCTTTGAATGTCATAGGAGTTTCTAATGGTGAATTTTGATAGTTGTAGCAAGAAGAAACATATGGAGGCTAAAACAACATATATGGATGTGAATATGCAAGAATCAATGCTTTCATGGACAAAGATTTAACCATTTCCAAGATAAGAGTCCCAAAAACGACATTATGACCCTTCAAGATAGAAATGAGAGTGAATAAAAAGGTCAAAGTAGTTGAAGTATGCTACAGGCGGAAGCAAGACAAAGTAAGAAACAAGCATTATAACTTATCCCACAGTTCTGTTAGGTCTTTGAATCTCTTAGGAGTTTCTTATTGTAAAATTGCGAGTTGTAGCAAAGAGACACCAATGGAGGCTGACACAACACCTATTAATGTGAATATGAAGAATCAATGCTTTCACTAACAAACTTTTGACCATTTTCAAGATAGTTGTTCAAAAAATGTAGTTATGACCCTTCAAGATAGAAATGAGAGTAAATAGAAGTGTTAAGGTGTCAAAGTAGTTAAAGCATGCTACCAAGGTGGAGACGCAAGTCTAAGTAAAAAACAAGCAATATAGCTTATCCCAGAGTTATGTTAGCTCTTGGAATCTCATAGAGTTTTCTAATGGTGAGTGGCAGAGTGCTAGCAAGAAGACACATATGGAGTCCGAATTAACACCTATTGATAAGAATAAGAAGAATCAATGCTTTCACTGACAAAGATCTAACCATTTTCAAGGCGATTATCTTGAAAACGTAGTTATGACCCTTCTAAATAGAAATGAGAGTGAATAGAAAGGTTGAAGTGTCAAAGTAGTTAAAGAATGCTACTAAGGTGGAGCCAAGAGACAAAAGCTAGAAACAAGCATTATAGCTTATCCCACACTTTATTATGGTCTTTGAATGTCATCCGAGTTTCTAATGGTGAATTTTGATAGTTGTAGCAACAAGAAATATATGGAGGCTAAAATAACACATATTGATGTGAATATGAAGAATCAATGCTTTTATGGACAAAAGATTTGACCATTTTCAAGATAATAGTTTCAAAAGGCGGTGTTATGACCCTTCAAGATAGAAATGAGAGTGAATATAAAGGTTGAACAGTCAAAGTAGTTGAAGCATGCTACTAAGGTGGGGCCTTAAGACCAAGTAAGAAACAAGCATTATAGCTTATCTCACATTTCTGTTAGGTCTTTAAATGTCATACGAGTTTCTAATGGTAAACTTGGAAGGTGTAGCAAGAAGAAACATATGAAGGATAAAACAACATATATGGAAGTGAATATGAAGAATCAATACTTTCATGGACAAAGATTTAACAATTTTCAAGATGAGAGTCCCAAAAACGACATTATGACCTTTCAAGATAGAAATGAGAGTGAATAGAAAGGGTGAAGTATCAAAGTAGTTGAAGTATGCTACAGGCGAAAGCAAGACAAAGTAAGAAACAAGCATTATAGCTTATCCCACAGTTCTGTTAGGTCTTTGAATCTCTTAGGAGTTTCTTATTGTAAAATTGCGAGTTGTAGCAAAGAGACACCAATGGAGGCTGACACAACACCTATTAATGTGAATATGAAGAATCAATGCTTTCACTAACAAACATTTGACCATTTTCAAGATAGTTGTTCCAAAAATGTAGTTATGACCCTTCAAGATAGAAATGAGAGTAAATAGAAGTGTTTAGGTGTCAAAGTAGTTAAAGCATGCTACCAAGGTGGAGGCCTTAAGTCTAAGTAAGAAATAAGCAATATAGCTTATCCCGGAGTTATGTTAGTTCTTGATTCTCATAGGAGTTTCTAATGTTGAATTTCAGAGTTCGAGCAAGAAGACCCATATGGAGGCCGAATTAACACCTATTGATAAGAATAAGAAGAATCAATGCTTTCATTGACAAAGATTTAACCATTTTCAAGGCGATTATCTTGAAAAGCGTAGTTATGACCCTTCTAAATAGAAATGAGAGTGAATAGAAAGGTTGAAGTGTCAAAGTAGTTAAAGAATGCTACTAAGGTGGAGCCTTGAAGACAAAGCTAGAAACACGCATTATAGCTTATCCCACAGTTTATTAGGTTGTTGAATGTCATACGGGTTTCTAATGGTGAATTTTGATCGTTGTAGCAACAAGAAATATATGGCGGCTAAAATAACACATATTGATGTGAATATGAAGAATCAATGCTTTTATGGACAAAGATTTGACCATTTTCAAGATAATAGTTTCAAAGACGGAGTTATGACTCTTCAAGATAGAAATGAGAGTGAATATAAAGGTTGAACAGTCAAAGTAGTTGAAGCATGCTACTCAGGTGGGGCCGCAAGACCCAGTAAGAACCATGCATTATAGTTGATCTCACATTTCTGTTAGGTCTTTAAATGTCATACGAGTTTCTAATGGTAAACTTGGAAGGTGTGCAAGAAGAAACATATGAAGGATAAAACAACATATATGGAAGTGAATATGAAGAATCAATACTTTCATGGACAAAGATTTAACCATTTTCAAGATGAGAGTCCCAAAAGCGACATTATGACCTTTCAAGATAGAAATGAGAGTGAATAGAAAGGTGAAGTATCAATGTAGTTGAAGTATGCTACTGAAAAGCAAGACAAAGTAAGAAACAAGCATTATAGCTTATCCCACAGTTCTGTTAGGTCTTTGAATCTCTTAGGAGTTTCTTATTGTAAAATTGCGAGTTGTAGCAAGAGACACCAATGGAGGCTGACACAACACCTATTAATGTGAATATGAAGAATCAATGCTTTCACTAACAAACATTTGACCATTTTCAAGATAGTTGTTCCAAAAATGTAGTTATGACCCTTCAAGATAGAAATGAGAGTAAATAGAAGTGTTTAGGTGTCAAAGTAGTTAAAGCATGCTACCAAGGTGGAGGCCATAAGTCTAAGTAAGAAATAAGCAATATAGCTTATCCGAGTTATGTTAGTTCTTGATTCTCATAGGAGTTTCTAATGGTGAATTTCAGAGTTCTAGCAAGAAGACACATATGGAGGCCGAATTAACACCTATTGATAAGAATAAGAAGAATCAATGCTTTCATTGACAAAGATTTAACCATTTTCAAGACGATTATCTTGAAAACGTAGTTATGACCCTTCTAAATAGAAATGAGAGTGAATAGAAAGGTTGAAGTGTCAAAGTAGTTAAAGAATGCTACTAAGGTGGAGGCAAAGACAAAGCTCCAAAACAAGCATTATAGCTTATCCCACAGTTTATTAGGTCTTTACATGTCATACGAGTTTCTAATGGTGAATTTTGATAGTTGTAGCAACAAGAAATATATGGAGGCTAAAATAACACATATTGATGTGAATATGAAGAATCAATGCTTTTATGGACAAAGATTTGACCATTTTCAAGATAATAGTTTCAAAGACGGTGTTATGACCCTTCAAGATAGAAATGAGAGTGAATATAAAGGTTGAACAGTCAAAGTAGTTGAAGCATGCTACTAAGGTGGGGCCTTAAGACCAAGTAAGAAACAAGCATTATAGTTTATCTCACATTTCTGTTAGGTCTTTAAATGTCATACGAGTTTCTAATGGTAAACTTGGAAGGTGTAGCAAGAAGAAACATATGAAGGATAAAACAACATATATGGAAGTGAATATGAAGAATCAATACTTTCATGGACAAAGATTTAACAATTTTCAAGATGAGAGTCCCAAAAACGACATTATGACCTTTCAAGATAGAAATGAGAGTGAATAGAAAGGGTGAAGTATCAAAGTAGTTGAAGTATGCTACAGGCGAAAGCAAGACAAAGTAAGAAACAAGCATTATAGCTTATCCCACAGTTCTGTTAGGTCTTTGAATCTCTTAGGAGTTTCTTATTGTAAAATTGCGAGTTGTAGCAAAGAGACACCAATGGAGGCTGACACAACACCTATTAATGTGAATATGAAGAATCAATGCTTTCACTAACAAACATTTGACCATTTTCAAGATAGTTGTTCCAAAAATGTAGTTATGACCCTTCAAGATAGAAATGAGAGTAAATAGAAGTGTTTAGGTGTCAAAGTAGTTAAAGCATGCTACCAAGGTGGAGCATAAGTCTAAGTAAGAAATAAGCAATATAAGCTATCACGAGTTATGTTAGTTCTTCGATTCTCATAGGAGTTTCTAATGGTGAATTTCAGAGTTCTAGCAAGAAGACACTATGGAGGCGAATTAACACCTATTGATAAGAATAAGAAGAATCAATGCTTTCATTGACAAAGATTTAACCATTTTCAAGGCGATTATCTTGAAAGCGTAGTTATGACCCTTCTAAATAGAAATGAGAGTGAATAGAAAGGTTGAAGTGTCAAAGTAGTTAAAGAATGCTACTAAGGTGGAGCCTAGAAGACAAAGCTAGAAACAAGCATTATAAGCTTATCCCACAGTTTATTAGGTTTTTTGAATGTCATACGAGTTTCTAATGGTGAATTTTGATAGTTGTAGCAACAAGAAATATATGGAGGCTAAAATAACACATATTGATGTGAATATGAAGAATCAATGCTTTTTATGGACAAAGATTTGACCATTTTCAAGATAATAGTTTCAAAAGGCGGTGTTATGACTCTTCAAGATAGAAATGAGAGTGAATATAAAGGTTGAACAGTCAAAGTAGTTGAAGCATGCTACTAAGGTGGGGACATGAGACCAAGTAAGAAACAAGCATTATAGTTTATCTCACATTTCTGTTAGGTCTTTAAATGTCATACGAGTTTCTAATGGTAAACTTGGAAGGTGTAGCAAGAAGAAACATATGAAGGATAAAACAACATATATGGAAGTGAATATGAAGAATCAATACTTTCATGGACAAAGATTTAACCATTTTCAAGATGAGAGTCCCAAAAACGACATTATGACCTTTCAAGATAGAAATGAGAGTGAATAGAAAGGGTGAAGTATCAATGTAGTTGAAGTATGCTACAGGCGAAAGCAAGACAAAGTAAGAAACAAGCATTATAGCTTATCCCACAGTTCTGTTAGGTCTTTGAATCTCTTAGGAGTTTCTTATTGTAAAATTGCGAGTTGTAGCAAAGAGACACCAATGGAGGCTGACACAACACCTATTAATGTGAATATGAAGAATCAATGCTTTCACTAACAAACATTTGACCATTTTCAAGATAGTTGTTCCAAAAATGTAGTTATGACCCTTCAAGATAGAAATGAGAGTAAATAGAAGTGTTTAGGTGTCAAAGTAGTTAAAGCATGCTACCAAGGTGGAGACTTGCGTCTAAGTAAGAAACAAGCAATATAGCTTATCCCGAAGTTATGTTAGTTCTTCGATTCTCATAGGAGTTTCTAATGGTGAATTTCAGAGTTCTAGCAAGAAGACACATATGGAGGCGAATTAACACCTATTGATAAGAATAAGAAGAATCAATGCTTTCATTGACAAAGATTTAACCATTTTCAAGGCGATTATCTTGAAAGCGTAGTTATGACCCTTCTAAATAGAAATGAGAGTGAATAGAAAGGTTGAAGTGTCAAAGTAGTTAAAGAATGCTACTAAGGTGGAGCAAAGACAAAGCTCAGAAACAAGCATTATAAGCTTATCCCACAGTTTATTAGGTCTTTTACATGTCATACGAGTTTCTAATGGTGAATTTTGATAGTTGTAGCAACAAGAAATATATGGAGGCTAAAATAACACATATTGATGTGAATATGAAGAATCAATGCTTTTATGGACAAAGATTTGACCATTTTCAAGATAATAGTTTCAAAAGGCGGTGTTATGACCCTTCAAGATAGAAATGAGAGTGAATATAAAGGTTGAACAGTCAAAGTAGTTGAAGCATGCTACTAAGGTGGGGCCATAAGACCAAGTAAGAAACAAGCATTATAGTTTATCTCACATTTCTGTTAGGTCTTTAAATGTCATCTGAGTTTCTAATGGTAAACTTGGAAGGTGTCAAGAAGAAACATATGAAGGATAAAACAACATATATGGAAGTGAATATGAAGAATCAATACTTTCATGGACAAAGATTTAACCATTTTCAAGATGAGAGTCCCAAAAACGACATTATGACCTTTCATGATAGAAATGAGAGTGAATAGAAAGGGTGAAGTATCAAAGTAGTTGAAGTATGCTACAGGCGAAAGCAAGACAAAGTAAGAAACAAGCATTATAGCTTATCCCACAGTTCTGTTAGGTCTTTGAATCTCTTAGGAGTTTCTTATTGTAAAATTGCGAGTTGTAGCAAAGAGACACCAATGGAGGCTGACACAACACCTATTAATGTGAATATGAAGAATCAATGCTTTCACTAACAAACATTTGACCATTTTCAAGATAGTTGTTCCAAAAATGTAGTTATGACCCTTCAAGATAGAAATGAGAGTAAATAGAAGTGTTTAGGTGTCAAAGTAGTTAAAGCATGCTACCAAGGTGGAGCGCAAGTCTAAGTAAGAAATAAGCAATATAAGCTTATCCCGGAGTTATGTTAGTTCTTGATTCTCATAGGAGTTTCTAATGGTGAATTTCAGAGTTCTAGCAAGAAGACACATATGGAGGCCGAATTAACACCTATTGATAAGAATAAGAAGAATCAATGCTTTCATTGACAAAGATTTAACCATTTTCAAGGCGATTATCTTGAAAACGTAGTTATGACCCTTCTAAATAGAAATGAGAGTGAATAGAAAGGTTGAAGTGTCAAAGTAGTTAAAGAATGCTACTAAGGTGGAGACGCAAGACAAAGCTAGAAACAAGCATTATAGCTTATCCCACAGTTTATTAGGTCTTTGAATGTCATACGAGTTTCTAATGGAGAATTTTGATAGTTGTAGCAACAAGAAATATATGGAGGCTAAAATAACACATATTGATGTGAATATGAAGAATCAATGCTTTTATGGACAAAGATTTGACCATTTTCAAGATAATAGTTTCATAGACGGTGTTATGACCCTTCAAGATAGAAATGAGAGTGAATATAAAGGTTGAACAGTCAAAGTAGTTGAAGCATGCTACTAAGGTGGGGACGCAAGACCAAGTAAGAAACAAGCATTATAGTTTATCTCACATTTCTGTTAGGTCTTTAAATGTCATACGAGTTTCTAATGGTAAACTTGGAAGGTGTAGCAAGAAGAAACATATGAAGGATAAAACAACATATATGGAAGTGAATATGAAGAATCAATACTTTCATGGACAAAGATTTAACCATTTTCAAGATGAGAGTCCCAAAAACGACATTATGACCTTTCAAGATAGAAATGAGAGTGAATAGAAAGGGTGAAGTATCAAAGTAGTTGAAGTATGCTAAAGGCGAAAGCAAGACAAAGTAAAAACAAGCATTATAGCTTATCCCACAGTTCTATTAGGTCTTTGAATCTCTTAGGAGTTTCTTATTGTGAAATTGTGAGTGGTAGCAAACAGACACCAATGGAGGCTGACCTCAACACCTATTAATGTGAATATGAAGAATCAATGCTTTCACTAACAAACATTTGACCATTTTCAAGATAGTTGTTCCAAAAATGTAGTTATGACCCTTCAAGATAGAAATGAGAGTAAATAGAAGTGTTTAGGTGTCAAAGTAGTTAAAGCATGCTACCAAGGTGGAGCGCAAGTCTAAGTAAGACATAAGCAATATAGCTTATCCCAGAGTTATGTTAGTTCTTCGATTCTCATAGGAGTTTCTAATGGTGAATTTCAGAGTTCTAGCAAGAAGACACATATGGAGGCCGAATTAACACCTATTGATAAGAATAAGAAGAATCAATGCTTTCATTGACAAAGATTTAACCATTTTCAAGGCGATTATCTTGAAAGCGTAGTTATGACCCTTCTAAATAGAAATGAGAGTGAATAGAAAGGTTGAAGTGTCAAAGTAGTTAAAGAATGCTACTAAGGTGGAGGCATGAGACAAAGCTAGAAACAAGCATTATAGCTTATCCCACAGTTTATTAGGTCTTTGAATGTCATACGAGTTTCTAATGGTGAATTTTGATAGTTGTAGCAACAAGAAATATATGGAGGCTAAAATAACACATATTGATGTGAATATGAAGAATCAATGCTTTTATGGACAAAGATTTGACCATTTTCAAGATAATAGTTTCAAAGACGGTGTTATGACTCTTCAAGATAGAAATGAGAGTGAATATAAAGGTTGAACAGTCAAAGTAGTTGAAGCATGCTACTAAGGTGGGGACGCAAGACCAAGTAAGAAACAAGCATTATAGTTTATCTCACATTTCTGTTAGGTCTTTAAATGTCATACGAGTTTCTAATGGTAAACTTGGAAGGTGTAGCAAGAAGAAACATATGAAGGATAAAACAACATATATGGAAGTGAATATGAAGAATCAATACTTTCATGGACAAAGATTTAACCATTTTCAAGATGAGAGTCCCAAAAACGACATTATGACCTTTCAAGATAGAAATGAGAGTGAATAGAAAGGGTGAAGTATCAAAGTAGTTGAAGTATGCTCTGTGAAAGCAAGACAAAGTAAGAAACAAGCATTATAAGCTTATCCCACAGTTCTGTTAGGTCTTTGAATCTCTTAGGAGTTTCTTATTGTAAAATTGCGAGTTGTAGCAAAGAGACACCAATGGAGGCTGACACAACACCTATTAATGTGAATATGAAGAATCAATGCTTTCACTAACAAACATTTGACCATTTTCAAGATAGTTGTTCCAAAAATGTAGTTATGACCCTTCAAGATAGAAATGAAAGGGAATAGAAGGATTTAGTTGTCAAAGTAGTTGAAGCATGCTACCAAGGTGGAGCCGTAAGTCTAAGTAAGAAATAAGCAATATAGCTTATCCCAGAGTTATGTTAGTTCTTGATTCTCATAGGAGTTTCTAATGGTGAATTTCAGAGTTCTAGCAAGAAGACACATATGGAGGCCGAATTACCACCTATTGATAAGAATTTGAGTAATCTATGCTTTCATTGACAAAGATTTAACCATTTTCAAGACGATTATCTCAAAAACGTAGTTATGACCCTTCTAAATAGAAATGAGAGTGATTAGAAAGGTTGAAGTGTCAAAGTACTTAAAGAATGCTACTAAGGTGGAGCCTTGAAGATAAAGCAAGAAACAAGCATTATAGCTTATTCCACAGTTTATTAGGTCTTTGAATGTCATAGGAGTTTCTAATATTGAATTTTCATAGTTGTAGCAACAAGAAATATATGGAGGCTAAAACAATACATATTGATGTGAATATAAAGAATCAATGCTTTTATGGACAAAGATTTGACCATTTTCAAGATAATAGTTTCAAAGACGGTGTTATGACCCTTCAAGATAGCAATGAGAGTGAATAGAAAGGTTGAACAGTCAAAGTAGTTGAAGCATGCTACTAAGGTGGGGATGGAAGACCAAGTAAGAAACAAGCATTATAGCTTATCTCACATTTCTGTTAGGTCTTTAAATGTCATACGAGTTTCTAATGGTAAATTTGGGAGTTGTAGCAAGAAGAAACATTTGGTGGCTAAAACAACATATATGGATGTGAATATGCAAGAATCAATGCTTTCATGGACAAAGATTTAACCATTTCCAAGATAAGAGTCCCAAAAACGACATTATGACCCTTCAAGATAGAAATGAGAGTGAATAAAAAGGTCAAAGTAGTTGAAGTATGCTACAGGCGGAAGCAAGACAAAGTAAGAAACAAGCATTATAGCTTATCCCACAGTTCTGTTAGGTCTTTGAATCTCTTAGGAGTTTCTTATTGTAAAATTGCGAGTTGTAGCAAAGAGACACCAATGGAGGCTGACACAACACCTATTAATGTGAATATGAAGAATCAATGCTTTCACTAACAAACATTTGACCATTTTCAAGATAGTTGTTCCAAAAATGTAGTTATGACCCTTCAAGATAGAAATGAGAGTAAATAGAAGTGTTTAGGTGTCAAAGTAGTTAAAGCATGCTACCAAGGTGGAGGCATAAGTCTAAGTAAGAAATAAGCAATATAGCTTATCCCAGAGTTATGTTAGTTCTTCGATTCTCATAGGAGTTTCTAATGGTGAATTTCAGAGTTCTAGCAAGAAGACACATATGGAGGCCGAATTACCACCTATTGATAAGAATTTGAGTAATCTATGCTTTCATTGACAAAGATTTAACCATTTTCAAGACGATTATCTCAAAAACGTAGTTATGACCCTTCTAAATAGAAATGAGAGTGATTAGAAAGGTTGAAGTGTCAAAGTACTTAAAGAATGCTACTAAGGTGGAGACGCAAGATAAAGCAAGAAACAAGCATTATAGCTTATTCCACAGTTTATTAGGTCTTTGAATGTCATAGGAGATTCTAATATTGAATTTTTCATAGTTGTAGCAACAAGAAATATATGGAGGCTAAAACAATACATATTGATGTGAATATAAAGAATCAATGCTTTTATGGACAAAGATTTGACCATTTTCAAGATAATAGTTTCAAAGACGGTGTTATGACCCTTCAAGATAGCAATGAGAGTGAATAGAAAGGTTGAACAGTCAAAGTAGTTGAAGCATGCTACTAAGGTGGGGATGGAAGACCAAGTAAGAAACAAGCATTATAGCTTATCTCACATTTCTGTTAGGTCTTTAAATGTCATACGAGTTTCTAATGGTAAATTTGGGAGTTGTAGCAAGAAGAAACATTTGGTGGCTAAAACAACATATATGGATGTGAATATGCAAGATTCAATGCTTTCATGGACAAAGATTTAACCATTTCCAAGATAAGAGTCCCAAAAACGACATTATGACCCTTCAAGATAGAAATGAGAGTGAATAAAAATGTCAAAGTAGTTGAAGTATGCTACAGGCGGAAGCAAGACAAAGTAAGAAACAAGCATTATAACTTATCCCACAGTTCTGTTAGGTCTTTGAATCTCTTAGGAGTTTCTTATTGTAAAATTGCGAGTTGTAGCAAAGAGACACCAATGGAGGCTGACACAACACCTATTAATGTGAATATGAAGAATCAATGCTTTCACAAACAAACATTTGACCATTTTCAATATAGTTGTTCCAAAAATGTAGTTATGACCCTTCAAGATAGAAATGAGAGTAAAAAGAAGTGTTTAGGTGTCAAAGTAGTTAAAGCATGCTACCAAGGTGGAGACGCAAGTCTAAGTAAGAAATAAGCAATATAGCTTATCCCAGAGTTATGTTAGTTCTTAGAATCTCATAGGAGTTTCTAATGGTGAATTTCAGAGTTCTAGCAAGAAGACACATATGGAGGCCGATTTAACACCTATTGATAAGAATAAGAAGAATCAATGCTTTCATTGACAAAGATTTAACCATTTTCAAGACGATTATCTCAAAAGCGTAGTTATGACCCGTCTAAGGAGAAATGAGGGTGAATAGAAAGGTTGAAGTGTCAAAGTAGTTAAAGAATGCTACTAAGGTGGAGACGCAAGACAAAGCTAGAAACAAGCATTATAGCTTATCCCACAGTTTATTAGGTCTTTGAATGTCATAGGAGTTTCTAATGGTGAATTTTGATAGTTGTAGCAACAAGAAATATATTGAGGCTAAAACAACACATATTGATGTGAATATGAAGAATCAATGCTTTTATGGACAAAGATTTGACCATTTTCAAGATAATAGTTTCAAAGACGGTGTTATGACCCTTCAAGATAGAAATGAGAGTGAATATAAAGGTTGAACAGTCAAAGTAGTTGAAGCATGCTACTAAGGTGGGGACGCAAGACCAAGTAAGAAACAAGCATTATAGTTTATCTCACATTTCTGTTAGGTCTTTAAATGTCATACGAGTTTCTAATGGTAAACTTGGAAGGTGTAGCAAGAAGAAACATATGAAGGATAAAACAACATATATGGAAGTGAATATGAAGAATCAATACTTTCATGGACAAAGATTTAACCATTTTCAAGATGAGAGTCCCAAAAACGACATTATGACCTTTCAAGATAGAAATGAGAGTGAATAGAAAGGGTGAAGTATCAAAGTAGTTGAAGTATGCTACAGGCGAAAGCAAGACAAAGTAAGAAACAAGCATTATAGCTTATCCCACAGTTCTGTTAGGTCTTTGAATCTCTTAGGAGTTTCTTATTGTAAAATTGCGAGTTGTAGCAAAGAGACACCAATGGAGGCTGACACAACACCTATTAATGTGAATATGAAGAATCAATGCTTCCACTAACAAACATTTGACCATTTTTAAGATAGTTGTTCCAAAAATGTAGTTATGACCCTTCAAGATAGAAATGAGAGTAAATAGAAGTGTTTAGGTGTCAAAGTAGTTAAAGCATGCTACCAAGGTGGAGACGCAAGTCTAAGTAAGAAATAAGCAATATAGCTTATCCCAGAGTTATGTTAGTTCTTCGATTCTCATAGGAGTTTCTAATGGTGAATTTCAGAGTTCTAGCAAGAAGACACATATGGAGGCCGAATTAACACCTATTGATAAGAATTTGAGTAATCTATGCTTTCATTGACAAAGATTTAACCATTTTCAAGACGATTATCTCAAAAACGTAGTTATGACCCTTCTAAATAGAAATGAGAGTGATTAGAAAGGTTGAAGTGTCAAAGTAGTTAAAGAATGCTACTAAGGTGGAGACGCAAGATAAAGCAAGAAACAAGCATTATAGCTTATCCCACAGTTTATTAGTTCTTTGAATGTCATAGGAGTTTCTAATATTGAATTTTCATAGTTGTAGCAACAAGAAATATATGGAGGCTAAAACAACACATATTGATGTGAATATGATATGGAGAACAATCAAATGCAGCATGAACCTGAGGAGAGCATACATGGAGTTGAGGATTTATTGGTTGTACCAAGTGGACCTATGACAAGAGCAAGAGCCAAGGCACTTCAGAATTCAATCCATGGACTTCTCACTCAAGTGCGCAATCATCAAGCATCTAAGGATTTCACAAAGTACATTGGATATCAGAATATGCTGATGGCAACACCTTCTCAAATGGATTAACAAAGAGGGTGATCCATTTGTACTCTTTTTCCTAGCCTTTGGGTTTTTCCCAATGGGTTTTTTCCAAAGGAAGGTTTTAATGAGGCAAATTGGATCACTTATTCATCAAGTCCATGAGAGAACCTATCCAAAGCCCACAAAAGTTCTCTTGGCCCAAATAAAGACTTAATTTCGTGGAAGCTGAAGAAGGAAGAGATATTTTCAAGCATTTTTAGTATTTTTAGTAATTTTAGTTTATTTTCAGCATTTAAGTGTGTTTAGATATTTTCTACTTCCTTGTGCTATATAAGCACGCCTAGACTATCACAAATAATGAATCAACTTTCTTTTCAACATATTTTAGAGTGAATCTCTTTTGTTCTTTTAGAACTTTCGATTGCTTGGTGTGTAATATCCAGCAATCAAACCTTGTCTTGTCTAGGTGTGTCATATCCTAGGAGACATTGAGGTATATCAAGAGCCTTCCTAACTCTTGTGTAACCATTCGATCCATCATCTATCCATCTATCCATTTCCACAACTCGAAAGTGTCGAATCCTTGGGAGGATCACATCAAGTGGTATCAGAGCACATTTTCGAGTTTGTATCCATTTTCTATCATCTTCTCACCTTCCCACCGTTCTTAAAACTCTTTTCTACCTTTCTGTTCTTCTATCCTAAGAGATCTAGCCCGATCTGCAGTCAAAAAAAAAAAAAAAAAATTCTAAACACTCAAAAGGGACTGATCAACTCCCTATCTGATCAGTTTCGTGTCAGTTACGTTTTTATTCAGAAAAAAAAAAAAAAAAAAATTTCCTACATCATTTCGTGATCTGATCAATCACCTCTTCAAAAAAAAAAAAAAATCCTTGATCATTATCGTTCTATATCAATTTCCAGAAGTTTAGTCTTTTAAATCTCTCATTTTTCCAAAAAAATCTTGTCTTTCTATCTAAAATCATTCTTTGTGTCTGTTTGTTGGTTTTCCACCAAGTTAGATTGATTAGTTTGATAAGAACTGTTGAGATTTCGCTACTAGTGAGATCATTGATGAGAGCTGAGTGAAACACTTGAGAGAAACACTTGAGGAAGAAACATTTTGTGAGTTTTTATTACTAACCATTCTGTTTTGCAGGGAAAAATAAATGGCGAGTGAAGGAGATAATTATGATAATGCCAACAGGGGCGTGCTTAGAAATTCCTAATCTAGAACTGCAAGCTATCATGGGAGAAATGAGGTGCATCTTTGAGGACAGAACTAGGTGCAGTTCATGAGAGGATCGATAAAATCCAAGAATCTGTCCAAGGGCAATCTGAAGTACCACCACCATTGGTACAGCGGGAAAATGTTGTTAGGAGAAGGAGACAGCAACTTAGGCAAGAAAGGGGCGTGGAGGAAGATGATTATTACAGTGGAGGAGCGAATCTCTAATAGGACTCATCGAAGAACTAGGCGTAATCACGAAGGAAGAGGCGAAATGAAGACAATATCAATGGTCTGAAGTTGAAAATACCACCATTCTATGGGAAGAGTGATCCAGATGCTTACCTAGAGTGGGAGAAGAAGATAGAGCTGGTGTTTGATTGCCAAACATAATCGAATACAAGAAGGTCCAACTTGCATAACAATTCTATGATTATGCCATCAACTGGTGGGATCAAATTGTGACTAGTAGGAAGCGTAACCGTGAACCACGTGTGGAGACTTGGGAGGAGATGAAAAATCTGATGAGAAAGAGGTTTGTTCCGAGTCATTACCACGGGAGTTGCATCAAAGGCTTAGGAGATTAAGCCAAGGGAGTAAAAGTGTGGATGAATATTTCCAAGAAATGGAGTCTCTTATGATCAAAGCCGACATAGAAGAAGATTCTGAAGCAACAATGGCAAGGTTCCTTATTGGTTTGTCCGTGACATCCAAGACCGAATGGAGCTACAAACATACAAAGATTTGGAGGAAATGCTACATAAGGCTGTTCTAGTAGAACAACAAATCAAGGGGAGGGTAGCTCTAAAACGTCATATGGGGCTGGAGCATCTCATGCTAGGGCCACTTATCATAAAGAGGACAAAACTATTGCTAAACCAAAGACCGAGTCAAGACCATTCACCACCAATCCGAACCCCAAAAAGGTAAAACCGAGGCAGCCCTTTTAAAACTAGAGAAGTTCGATGTTTTAAGTGTCAAGGGAGGGGGCACTACGCCAATGAATGTATTAACAAGAAGATTATGATTCTCTTGGAGAATGGGGAGATTGAAACTGAGGAAGAGGAGGAGAATGATTCAGCCTCGAAAGAAGAAGAGCAAGTGGAGTTACCAGCCGTTGGAGAGCTTTTTGGTTACGGAGATCATTGAGTATTCAAACTAAGGTAAATGAACACGATCAAAGAGAAAATTTGTTTCATACTAGATACATTGTTGAAGGAAAGGTTTGCAGCCTTATAATTGATGGAGGAAGCTGCACCAACGTAGCTAGTGAAACAATGGTGAGGAAGTTAGGGTTGAAAGTCATTGAGCATCCGAAACCTTATAAGCTTCAATGGCTGAATGATGCTGGTGAGATGGCGGTGAACAGCCAAGTATTGGTTCCCATAACCATAGGCAAATATGAGGACAAAATTTTGTGTGATATTCTACCTATGGAGGCTGGCCACATCTTACTTGGAAGACCATGGCAGTTTGATAGAAGGGTTTTGCATGATGGTTTCACCAATAGGTATTCTTTTGAGTACAAAGGCCGGAAAACAGTCCTTGCTCCTCTAGCACTACACGAAGTTTACCAAGACCAGATCCAGCTGAAACAACAAGGAAAAACAACTGTGAGTGACCCCCTAAACACTTCACCACAAAAAAGAAAAAAGAGTTTGAGAAAAACCAAGAAAAAGGCCTATGAGAGTAAACCCGTGAGGCATTCTAACTTTTGTGGAGATCTAATGTGGTTAAGAGAGCTCTGTTCTCTAAACAACCCATTCTTCTATTTGTTTACAAAGAAGCTCTTATGAATCATACTAATCTCTCACGGAATTGCGAGTAAGGTTACTTCTCTTTTGTAGGAATTTGAAGACATCTTTCGGAGGAAAACCCCAAAGGATTACCACCTATCCGTGGGATTGAGCACCAAATAGATTTCGTGCCTGGGCTTCACTTCCCAACAGGCCAGCTTATAGAACCAACCCGGTTGAGACCAAGGAGTTGCAAAAACAAGTGAGCGAACTCATGGACAAGGGATACATCCGAGAGAGCATGAGCCCTTGTGCTTGCGGTTCTACTTGTACCAAAAAGGATGGAACATGGAGGATGTGTATTGATTGTCGAGCCATCAACAACATACACAGTTAAAAGTATCGCCATCCTATTCCTCGTTTAGGCGATATGCTAGATGAACTCTATGGCTCTAGTGTGTTTTCTAAAATTGATCTTCAAAGTGGATATTACCAAATTCCAATGAAAGAGGGGGATGAGAGGAAAACAACTTTTAAAACAAAACATGGATTATATGAGTGGTTAGTAATGCCTTTTGGATTAACTAATGCACCCAGCACTTTCATGAGATTAATGAACCATGTCTTAAGAGCTTTCATTGGAGTTTTTGTTGTTGTCTACTTTGATGACATTCTGGTTTATAGCAAAAACTTAGAGGATCATATTGAGCATCTGAAATCTGTTTTAGAAGTTCTAAGGAAAGAAAAGTTGTTTGCTAACCTAAAGAAGTGTACCTTTTGCACGGATAATCTTGTGTTTCTAGGTTTTGTTGTGAGTGCACAGGGTATACAGGTTGATGAAGAAAAAGTGAGAGCTATCCGTGAATGGCCAAGTCCTAGTACTTGTGAGCGAAGTGAGGAGTTTCCATGGACTTGCTGGATTCTATAGGAGATTTGTGAAAGATTTTAGCACCATAGCTGCTCCACTTACTGAAGTGATCAAGAAGAGTGTGGGATTCAAATGGGAAGAAGCACAAGAAAAAGCATTCCAAACCTTGAAGGAGAAACTTACCAATGCACCCCTTTTGTCTTTACCAGATTTTATGAAAACTTTTGAAATTGAATGTGATGCATCTGGTGTAGGTATTGGTGCGGTTTTGATGCAAGAGAAGAAGCCCATTGCCTTTTTCAGTGAGAAGCTTGGAGGAGCCACTTTGAACTATCCGACCTACGACAAAGAGTTGTATGCCTTGGTCCGGCTTTGCAAACATGGCAGCACTACCTATGGCCAAAGGAGTTCGTCATCCATACTGATCATGAGTCCTTAAAAGCATTTGAAAGGTCAGCAAAAGCTTAACAAACGGCATGCTAGGTGGATAGAGTTCATTGAAACATTTCCGTATGTAATCAAGTACAAAAAAGGTAAAAAAACATTTTGTTCGATGCCTTATCTCGGAGGTATGTTTTGATTACTACTTTGGATGCTAAGTTGTTAGGTTTTGAGCAACTAAAAAGGGTTATACTGAGATTGATTCTGAATTTCAAGAAATTTACAAGTCTTGTGTTAAATTTGCTTTTCGGAAGTATTTTAGGCATGAAGGATTCTTATTCTATGAAAATCGTTTGTGTGCCTAATTGCTCTGTGAGAGATTTGCTAGTTAGGGAAGCGCATGGAGGAGGCTTAATGGGACATTTTGGAATTGCTAAGACTCTCAAAGTACTGCAAGAGCATTTGTATTGCGCATATGAAGAGAGATGTGGAGAGAGTCTGCGGAAGATGTGTCACTTGCAAACAAGCCAAATCAAAGGTACAGTCTCAAGGTTTGTACACGCCTTTACCAATCCCTACTCAGCCCTGGAATGACATATCTATGGATTTTGTGCTTGGATTGCCTAGAACTAGGACTGGAAAAGACTCCATCTTTGTTGTTGTTGATAGGTTTTCTAAGATGGCACATTTCATTGCTTGTCATAAAACTGATGATGCTTCTCATGTAGCTAACTTGTTCTTTAAAGAGATAGTTAGGATTCATGGCATGCCCAGAACTATTGTTAGTGATAGGGACACTAAGTTCTTGAGCTACTTTTGGAAAACACTTTGGTCTAAGCTAGGAACAAAGTTGTTATTTTCAACTACTTGTCATCCTCAATCTGATGGGCAAACTGAAGTTGTGAACAGAACTTTGTCTACTCTTTTACGTGCCTTGATCAAAAAGAACTTGAAAACTTGGGAAGATTGTTTGCCGCATGTTGAATTTGCATATAATCGCTCAATGCATTCAGCTACAAAGTTTTCTCCATTCGAAATTGTCTATGGATTTAATCCTATTTCTCCTTTGGATCTAACCCCTTTACCTTTGAGTGAAAGAGCAAGCATAGATGGGAAAAGGAAAGCTGAACTTGTTAAACAGATCCATGAGAAAGCTCGGAAGAACATAGAGGAGAAAACCAAACAATATGAAAAATATGCCAACAAGGGCCGGCATAAGAAGATCTTTGAAGAAGGAGACCTAGTGTGGATACATTTGAGGAAAGAAAG
>CM051378.1:473167-513167 GCA_028015245.1 Cardamine occulta
CAGCAATTCACATTGCTACAAACTCAGTCTTCCATGAACGAACCAAGCACATAGAAGTGGATTGTCACAAAGTTAGAGAGAAGATCATTAAGGAGTAATCCTCCCATGCTACACAAGAAGCGAAGATCAGCTTGGACATATTCACCAAATCTACAAGTCTCAAGATTTGCAACCACATTCAGAGCAAGCTTGGACTAATAGATCTCACTCATCCTTGATCATGCCTCTCCATTTCCATAGACACTACACTCTTTTCCTCACAAGGAGTTTTTCCCACTGGGTTTGTACTTGTGAGGTTTTTAATGAGGTAGTTGTGAGGATTTGTTTCTGGAAAATCAAACTTAGTCTCCACACTCATTCCGGCTAAGTTTGAGGGGGAGTATTAATCAAGCAACAAATACCCAACAAGGAATAAAAGAAGAGAGGCCCAAGAAGAGAAGGCCAGAACTGACGCCCAAATTGTTTTCGTCTCCAACAGCTCTATTTTGAACTCCAACGGCTCTATTACTATTCCCAACAGATAGATTAGACTCTGAACTACAAGATACACCTAGTTTCTTCTGCGTTTGAGAGTTCTATAATATGTAATCCATTGTAACACTTTACAACTACTGAGATAATAAAATCTCATAAGAGATAATAAAATCTCTCTATTCTCAATCTTATTATTATTCATTCAGCTACTCTCATTCTTGTTTCTAGCAAACTTAAACTCTGAATTCTAACAGCTTCAACTACTTTGACACCTAAACACTTCTATTCAATTTCATTTTTATTTAAAAGGGTCATAACTACGTTTTTGGGACTCTCGTCTTTAAAATGGTCAAATCATTGTCAATGAAAGCATTGATTTCTAATATTCTCATCAATAGGTGTTAATTGGGCCTCCATATGTGTCTTCTTGCTATAACTCTGAAATTCACCATTAGAAACTCCTATGAGATTTCAATAACTAACATAACTCTGGGATAAGCTATAATGCTTGTTTCTTACTTTGACTTGCTTCTCCACCTTGGTAACATGCTTCAACTACTTTGACACCTAAACATTTTTATTCCCTCTCCTTTCTATCTTGAAGGGTTATAACTACGTTTTTGGGACAATTATCTTCGAAATTGTGAAATCTTTGTTTGTGAAAGCATTAATTGTTCATATTTACATCAATAGGTATTGTGTCAGCCTGCATAGGTGTCTCCTTGCTATAACTCCTAAAATTCACCATAAAAAACTCCTATGACATTCAAAGACCTAATAGAACTGTAGGATAAGCTATAATGCTTGTTTCTTACTTTGACTTGCGTCTCCACGTTACTAGCAATCTCTAACTACATTTACATTTCAACCTTTCTATTCACTCTCATTTCTATTTAGAAGGGTCATAACTACGTTTTTGTGACTATCGTCTTTAAAATTGTTAAATCTTTGTCAATGAAAGCATTGATTTCTAATATTCTCATCAATAGGTGTTAATTCGGCCTCCATATATGTCTTCTTGCTATAACTTCGAAATTCACAATTAGAAACTCCTATGGGGTTCCAAAAACTAACATAACTCTGGGATAAGCTATAATGCTTGTTTCTTACTTTAACTTGATTCTCCACCTTGGTAGCATGCTTCAACACTATAACATTCAAAGCCTAACAGAACTGTGGGATAAGCTATAATGCTTGTTTCTTACTTTGTCTTGCGTATCCATCTTAGTAGCATGCTTCAACTACTTTGACACCTAAACAGTTCTATTCAATTTCATTTTTATTTAGAAGGGTCATAACTACGTTTTTGGGACTCTCGTCTTTAAAATGGTCAAATCATTGTCAATGAAAGCATTGATTTCTAATATTCTCATCAATAGGTGTTAATTCGGCCTCCATATGTGTCTTCTTGCTATAACTCTGAAATTCACCATTAGAAACTCCTATGAGATTTCAATAACTAACATAACTCTGGGATAAGCTATAATGCTTGTTTCTTACTTTGACTTGCTTCTCCACCTTGGTAACATGCTTCAACTACTTTGACACCTACACACTTTTATTCCCTCTCCTTTCTATCTTGAAGGGTTATAACTACGTTTTTGGGACAATTATCTTCGAAATTGTGAAATCTTTGTTTGTGAAAGCATTAATTGTTCATATTTACATCAATAGGTATTGTGTCAGCCTGCATAGGTGTCTCCTTGCTATAACTCCTAAAATTCACCATAAAAAACTCCTATGACATTCAAAGACCTAATAGAACTGTAGGATAAGCTATAATGCTTGTTTCTTACTTTGACTTGCGTCTCCACGTTACTAGCAGTCTCTAACTACATTTACATTTCAACCTTTCTATTCACTCTCATTTCTATTTAGAAGGGTCATAACTACGTTTTTGGGACTATCGTCTTGAAAATGGTTAAATCTTTGTCAATGAAAGCATCGATTCTTCATATTCTCATGAAGAGATGTTAATTCGGCCTCCATATGTGTCTTCTTGCTATAACTCTGAAATTCACCATTAGAAACTCCTATGAGATTTCAAGAACTAACATAACTCTGGGATAAGCTATAATGCTTGTTTTTTACTTTGACTTGTTTCTCCACGTTGGTAACATGCTTCAACTACTTTGACACCTAAACACTTTTATTCCCTCTCATTTCTATCTTGAAGGGTTATAACTACGTTTTTGGGACAATTATCTTCGAAATTGTGAAATCTTTGTTAGTGAAAGCATTGATTGTTCATATTCACATCAATAGGTATTGTGTCAGCCTGCATAGGTGTCTCCTTGCTACAACTCCCAAAATTCACCATTAGAAACTCTTATGACATTCAAAGACCTAATAGAACTGTGAGATAAGCTATAATGCTTGTTTCTTGCTTTGTCTTGCGTCTCCACCTTAGTAGCATTTTTTAACTACTTTAACACTTCATCCTTTCTATTCAGTCTCATATCTCTTTAGAAGGGTCATATCTACATTTTTGGGATAATCGTCTTGAAAATGGGTAAATCTTTGTCAATGAAAGCATTGATTTCTAATATTCTCATCAATAGGTGTTAATTCGGCCTCCATATATGTCTTCTTGCTATAACTTCGAAGTTCACCATTAGAAACTCCTATGGGGTTCCAAAAACTAACATAACTCTGGGATAAGCTATAATGCTTGTTTCTTACTTTAACTTGATTCTCCACCTTGGTAGCATGCTTCAACTCTATAACATTCAAAGCCTAACAGAACTGTGGGATAAGCTATAATGCTTGTTTCTTACTTTGTCTTCATGTATCCAGCTTAGTAGCATGCTTCAACTACTTTGACACCTAAACAGTTCTATTCAATTTCATTTTTATTTAGAAGGGTCATAACTACGTTTTTGGGACTCTCGTCTTTAAAATGGTCAAATCATTGTCAATGAAAGCATTGATTTCTAATATTCTCATCAATAGGTGTTAATTCGGCCTCCATATGTGTCTTCTTGCTATAACTCTGAAATTCACCATTAGAAACTCCTATGAGATTTCAATAACTAACATAACTCTGGGATAAGGTATAATGCTTGTTTCTTACTTTGACTTGCTTCTCCACCTTGGTAACATGCTTCAACTACTTTGACACCTAAACACTTTTATTCCCTCTCCTTTCTATCTTGAAGGGTTATAACTACGTTTTTGGGACAATTATCTTCGAAATTGTGAAATCTTTGTTTGTGAAAGCATTAATTGTTCATATTTACATCAATAGGTATTGTGTCAGCCTGCATAGGTGTCTCCTTGCTATAACTCCTAAAATTCACCATAAAAAACTCCTATGACATTCAAAGACCTAATAGAACTGTAGGATAAGCTATAATGCTTGTTTCTTACTTTGACTTGCGTCTCCATGTTACTAGCAGTCTCTAACTACATTTATATTTCAACCTTTCTATTCACTCTCATTTCTATTTAGAAGGGTCATAACTACGTTTTTGGGACTATCGTCTTGAAAATGGTTAAATCTTTGTCAATGAAAGCATTGATTTCTAATATTCTCATCAATAGGTGTTAATTCGGCCTCCATATATGTCTTCTTGCTATAACTTCGAAATTCACCATTAGAAACTCCTATGGGGTTCCAAAAACTAACATAACTCTGGGATAAGCTATAATGCTTGTTTCTTACTTTAACTTGATTCTCCACCTTGGTAGCATGCTTGAACTCTATAACATTCAAAGCCTAACAGAACTGTGGGATAAGCTATAATGCTTGTTTCTTACTTTGTCTTGCATATCCAGCTTAGTAGCATGCTTCAACTACTTTGACACCTAAACAGTTCTATTCAATTTCATTTTTATTTAGAAGGGTCATAACTACGTTTTTGGGACTCTCGTCTTTAAAATGGTCAAATCATTGTCAATGAAAGCATTGATTTCTAATATTCTCATCAATAGGTGTTAATTCGGCCTCCATATGTGTCTTCTTGCTATAACTCTGAAATTCACCATTAGAAACTCCTATGAGATTTCAATAACTAACATAACTCTGGGATAAGCTATAATGCTTGTTTCTTACTTTGACTTGCTTCTCCACCTTGGTAACATGCTTCAACTACTTTGACACCTAAACACTTTTATTCCCTCTCCTTTCTATCTTGAAGGGTTATAACTACGTTTTTGGGACAATTATCTTCGAAATTGTGAAATCTTTGTTTGTGAAAGCATTAATTGTTCATATTTACATCAATAGGTATTGTGTCAGCCTGCATAGGTGTCTCCTTGCTACAACTCCTAAAATTCACCATAAAAAACTCCTATGACAGTCAAAGACCTAATAGAACTGTAGGATAAGCTATAATGCTTGTTTCTTACTTTGACTTGCGTCTCCACGTTACTAGCAGTCTCTAACTACATTTACATTTCAACCTTTCTATTCACTCTCATTTCTATTTAGAAGGGTCATAACTACGTTTTTGGGACTATCGTCTTGAAAATGGTTAAATCTTTGTCAATGAAAGCATCGATTCTTCATATTCTCATGAAGAGGTGTTAATTCGGCCTCCATATGTGTCTTCTTGCTATAACTTCGAAATTCACCATTAGAAACTCATATGGGGTTCCAAAAACTAACATAACTCTGGGATAAGCTATAATGCTTGTTTCTTACTTTAACTTGATTCTCCACCTTGGTAGCATGCTTCAACTCTATAACATTCAAAGCCTAACAGAACTGTGGGATAATCTATAATGCTTGTTTCTTACTTTATCTTGCGTATCCAGCTTAGTAGCATGCTTCAACTACTTTGACACCTAAACAGTTCTATTCAATTTCATTTTTATTTAGAAGGGTCATAACTACGTTTTTGGGACTCTCGTCTTTAAAATGGTCAAATCATTGTCAATGAAAGCATTGATTTCTAATATTCTCATCAATAGGTGTTAATTCGGCCTCCATATGTGTCTTCTTGCTATAACTCTGAAATTCACCATTAGAAACTCCTATGAGATTTCAATAACTAACATAACTCTGGGATAAGCTATAATGCTTGTTTCTTACTTTGACTTGCTTCTCCACCTTGGTAACATGCTTCAACTACTTTGACACCTAAACACTTTTATTCCCTCTCCTTTCTATCTTGAAGGGTTATAACTACGTTTTTGGGACAATTATCTTCGAAATTGTGAAATCTTTGTTTGTGAAAGCATTAATTGTTCATATTTACATGAATAGGTATTGTGTCAGCCTGCATAGGTGTCTCCTTGCTATAACTCCTAAAATTCACCATAAAAAACTCCTATGACAGTCAAAGACCTAATAGAACTGTAGGATAAGCTATAATGCTTGTTTCTTACTTTGACTTGCGTCTCCACGTTACTAGCAGTCTCTAACTACATTTACATTTCAACCTTTCTATTCACTCTCATTTCTATTTAGAAGGGTCATAACTACGTTTTTGGGACTATCGTCTTGAAAATGGTTAAATCTTTGTCAATGAAAGCATCGATTCTTCATATTCTCATGAAGAGGTGTTAATTCGGCCTCCATATGTGTCTTCTTGCTATAACTTCGAAATTCACCATTAGAAACTCCTATGGGGTTCCAAAAACTAACATAACTCTGGGATAAGCTATAATGCTTGTTTCTTACTTTAACTTGATTCTCCACCTTGGTAGCATGCTTCAACTCTATAACATTCAAAGCCTAACAGAACTGTGGGATAAGCTATAATGCTTGTTTCTTACTTTGTCTTGCGTATCCAGCTTAGTAGCATGCTTCAACTACTTTGACACCTAAACAGTTCTATTCAATTTCATTTTTATTTAGAAGGGTCATAACTACGTTTTTGGGACTCTCGTCTTTAAAATGGTCAAATCATTGTCAATGAAAGCATTGATTTCTAATATTCTCATCAATAGGTGTTAATTCGGCCTCCATATGTGTCTTCTTGCTATAACTCTGAAATTCACCATTAGAAACTCCTATGAGATTTCAATAACTAACATAACTCTGGGATAAGCTATAATGCTTGTTTCTTACTTTGACTTGCTTCTCCACCTTGGTAACATGCTTCAACTACTTTGACACCTACACACTTTTATTCCCTCTCCTTTCTATCTTGAAGGGTTATAACTACGTTTTTGGGACAATTATCTTCGAAATTGTGAAATCTTTGTTTGTGAAAGCATTAATTGTTCATATTTACATCAATAGGTATTGTGTCAGCCTGCATAGGTGTCTCCTTGCTATAACTCCTAAAATTCACCATAAAAAACTCCTATGACATTCAAAGACCTAATAGAACTGTAGGATAAGCTATAATGCTTGTTTCTTACTTTGACTTGCGTCTCCACGTTACTAGCAGTCTCTAACTACATTTACATTTCAACCTTTCTATTCACTCTCATTTCTATTTACAAGGGTCATAACTACGTTTTTGGGACTATCGTCTTGAAAATGGTTAAATCTTTGTCAATGAAAGCATTGATTTCTAATATTCTCATCAATAGGTGTTAATTCGGCCTCCATATATGTCTTCTTGCTATAACTTCGAAATTCACCATTAGAAACTCCTATGGGGTTCCAAAAACTAACATAACTCTGGGATAAGCTATAATGCTTGTTTCTTACTTTAACTTGATTCTCCACCTTGGTAGCATGCTTCAACTCTATAACATTCAAAGCCTTATAGAACTGTGGGATAAGCTATAATGCTTGTTTCTTACTTTATCTTGCGTATCCAGCTTAGTAGCATGCTTCAACTACTTTGACACCTAAACACTTATATTCAATTTCATTTTTATTTAGAAGGGTCATAACTACGTTTTTGGGACTCTCGTCTTGAAAATGGTTAAATCTTTGTCAATGAAAGCATTGATTTCTAATATTCTCATCAATAGGTGTTAATTCGGCCTCCATATATGTCTTCTTGCTATAACTTCGAAATTCACCATTAGAAACTCCTATGGGGTTCCAAAAACTAACATAACTCTGGGATAAGCTATAATGCTTGTTTCTTACTTTAACTTGATTCTCCACCTTGGTAGCATGCTTCAACTCTATAACATTCAAAGCCTAACAGAACTGTGGGATAAGCTATAATGCTTGTTTCTTACTTTATCTTGCGTATCCAGCTTAGTAGCATGCTTCAACTACTTTGACACCTAAACACTTATATTCAATTTCATTTTTATTTAGAAGGGTCATAACTACGTTTTTGGGACTCTCGTCTTTAAAATGGTCAAATCATTGTCAATGAAAGCATTGATTTCTAATATTCTCATCAATAGGTGTTAATTCGGCCTCCATATGTGTCTTCTTGCTATAACTCTGAAATTCACCATTAGAAACTCCTATGAGATTTCAATAACTAACATAACTCTGGGATAAGCTATAATGCTTGTTTCTTACTTTGACTTGCTTCTCCACCTTGGTAACATGCTTCAACTACTTTGACACCTAAACACTTTTATTCCGTCTCCTTTCTATCTTGAAGGGTTATAACTACGTTTTTGGGACAATTATCTTCGAAATTGTGAAATCTTTGTTTGTGAAAGCATTAATTGTTCATATTTACATCAATAGGTATTGTGTCAGCCTGCATAGGTGTCTCCTTGCTATAACTCCTAAAATTCACCATAAAAAACTCCTATGACATTCAAAGACCTAATAGAACTGTAGGATAAGCTATAATGCTTGTTTCTTACTTTGACTTGCGTCTCCACGTTACTAGCAGTCTCTAACTACATTTGCATTTCAACCTTTCTATTCACTCTCATTTCTATTTAGAAGGGTCATAACTACGTTTTTGGGACTATCGTCTTGAAAATGGTTAAATCTTTGTCAATGAAAGCATCGATTCTTCATATTCTCATGAAGAGGTGTTAATTCGGCCTCCATATGTGTCTTCTTGCTATAACTTCGAAATTCACCATTAGAAACTCCTATGGGGTTCCAAAAACTAACATAACTCTGGGATAAGCTATAATGCTTGTTTCTTACTTTAACTTGATTCTCCACCTTGGTAGCATGCTTCAACTCTATAACATTCAAAGCCTAACAGAACTGTGGGATAAGCTATAATGCTTGTTTCCTACTTTATCTTGCGTATCCAGCTTAGTAGCATGCTTCAACTACTTTGACACCTAAACAGTTCTATTCAATTTCATTTTTATTTAGAAGGGTCATAACTATGTTTTTGGGACTCTCGTCTTTAAAATGGTCAAATCATTGTCAATGAAAGCATTGATTTCTAATATTCTCATCAATAGGTGTTAATTCGGCCTCCATATGTGTCTTCTTGCTATAACTCTGAAATTCACCATTAGAAACTCCTATGAGATTTCAATAACTAACATAACTCTGGGATAAGCTATAATGCTTGTTTCTTACTTTGACTTGCTTCTCCACCTTGGTAACATGCTTCATACTCTTGACACCTAAACACTTTTATTCGCTCTCCTTTCTATCGTGAAGGGTTATAACTACGTTTTTGGGACAATTATCTTCGAAATTGTGAAATCTTTGTTTGTGAAAGCATTAATTGTTCATATTTACATCAATAGGTATTGTGTCAGCCTGCATAGGTGTCTCCTTGCTATAACTCCTAAAATTCACCATAAAAAACTCCTATGACATTCAAAGACCTAATAGAACTGTAGGATAAGCTATAATGCTTGTTTCTTACTTTGACTTTGCGTCTCCACGCTACTAGCAGTCTCTAACTACATTTATATTTCAACCTTTCTATTCACTCTCATTTCTATTTAGAAGGGTCATAACTACGTTTTTGGGACTATCGTCTTGAAAATGGTTAAATCTTTGTCAATGAAAGCATTGATTTCTAATATTCTCATCAATAGGTGTTAATTCGGCCTCCATATATGTCTTCTTGCTATAACTTCGAAATTCACCATTAGAAACTCCTATGGGGTTCCAAAAACTAACATAACTCTGGGATAAGCTATAATGCTTGTTTCTTACTTTAACTTGATTCTCCACCTTGGTAGCATGCTTCAACTCTATAACATTCAAAGCCTAACAGAACTGTGGGATAAGCTATAATGCTTGTTTCTTACTTTGTCTTCCGTATCCAGCTTAGTAGCATGCTTCAACTACTTTGACACCTAAACACTTATATTCAATTTCATTTTTATTTAGAAGGGTCATAACTACGTTTTTGGGACTCTCGTCTTTAAAATGGTCAAATCATTGTCAATGAAAGCATTGATTTCTAATATTCTCATCAATAGGTGTTAATTCGGCCTCCATATGTGTCTTCTTGCTATAACTCTGAAATTCACCATTAGAAACTCCTATGAGATTTCAATAACTAACATAACTCTGGGATAAGCTATAATGCTTGTTTCTTACTTTGACTTGCTTCTCCACCTTGGTAACATGCTTCAACTACTTTGACACCTAAACACTTTTATTCCGTCTCCTTTCTATCTTGAAGGGTTATAACTACGTTTTTGGGACAATTATCTTCAAAATTGTGAAATCTTTGTTTGTGAAAGCATTAATTGTTCATATTTACATCAATAGGTATTGTGTCAGCCTGCATAGGTGTCTCCTTGCTATAACTCCTAAAATTCACCATAAAAAACTCCTATGACAGTCAAAGACCTAATAGAACTGTAGGATAAGCTATAATGCTTGTTTCTTACTTTGACTTGCGTCTCCACGTTACTAGCAGTCTCTAACTACATTTACATTTCAACCTTTCTATTCACTCTCATTTCTATTTAGAAGGGTCATAACTACGTTTTTGGGACTATCGTCTTGAAAATGGTTAAATCTTTGTCAATGAAAGCATCGATTCTTCATATTCTCATGAAGAGGTGTTAATTCGGCCTCCATATGTGTCTTCTTGCTATAACTTCGAAATTCACCATTAGAAACTCCTATGGGGTTCCAAAAACTAACATAACTCTGGGATAAGCTATAATGCTTGTTTCTTACTTTAACTTGATTCTCCACCTTGGTAGCATGCTTCAACTCTATAACATTCAAAGCCTAACAGAACTGTGGGATAAGCTATAATGCTTGTTTCTTACTTTATCTTGCGTATCCAGCTTAGTAGCATGCTTCAACTACTTTGACACCTAAACAGTTCTATTCAATTTCATTTTTATTTAGAAGGGTCATAACTACGTTTTTGGGACTCTCGTCTTTAAAATGGTCAAATTATTGTCAATGAAAGCATTGATTTCTAATATTCTCATCAATAGGTGTTAATTCGGCCTCCATATGTGTCTTCTTGCTATAACTCTGAAATTCACCATTAGAAACTCATATGAGATTTCAATAACTAACATAACTCTGGGATAAGCTATAATGCTTGTTTCTTACTTTGACTTGCTTCTCCACCTTGGTAACATGCTTCAACTACTTTGACACCTAAACACTTTTATTCCCTCTCCTTTCTATCTTGAAGGGTTATAACTACGTTTTTGGGACAATTATCTTCGAAATTGTGAAATCTTTGTTTGTGAAAGCATTAATTGTTCATATTTACATCAATAGGTATTGTGTCAGCCTGCATAGGTGTCTCCTTGCTATAACTCCTAAAATTCAACATAAAAAACTCCTATGACATTCAAAGACCTAATAGAACTGTAGGATAAGCTATAATGCTTGTTTCTTACTTTGACTTGCGTCTCCACGTTAGTAGCAGTCTCTAACTACATTTACATTTCAACCTTTCTATTCACTCTCATTTCTATTTAGAAGGGTCATAACTACGTTTTTGGGACTATCGTCTTGAAAATGGTTAAATCTTTGTCAATGAAAGCATTGATTTCTAATATTCTCATCAATAGGTGTTAATTCGGCCTCCATATATGTCTTCTTGCTATAACTTCGAAATTCACCATTAGAAACTCCTATGGGTTTCCAAAAACTAACATAACTCTGAGATAAGCTATAATGCTTGTTTCTTACTTTAACTTGATTCTCCACCTTGGTAGCATGCTTCAACTCTATAACATTCAAAGCCTAACAGAACTGTGGGATAAGCTATAATGCTTGTTTCTTACTTTGTCTTGCGTATCCAGCTTAGTAGCATGCTTCAACTACTTTGACACCTAAACACTTATATTCAATTTCATTTTTATTTAGAAGGGTCATAACTACGTTTTTGGGACTCTCGTCTTTAAAATGGTCAAATCATTGTCAATGAAAGCATTGATTTCTAATATTCTCATCAATAGGTGTTAATTCGGCCTCCATATGTGTCTTCTTGCTATAACTCTGAAATTCACCATTAGAAACTCCTATGAGATTTCAATAACTAACATAACTCTGGGATAAGCTATAATGCTTGTTTCTTACTTTGACTTGCTTCTCCACCTTGGTAACATGCTTCAACTACTTTGACACCTAAACACTTTTATTCCCTCTCCTTTCTATCTTGAAGGGTTATAACTACGTTTTTGGGACAATTATCTTCGAAATTGTGAAATCTTTGTTTGTGAAAGCATTAATTGTTCATATTTACATCAATAGGTATTGTGTCAGCCTGCATAGGTGTCTCCTTGCTATAACTCCTAAAATTCACCATAAAAAACTCCTATGACAGTCAAAGACCTAATAGAACTGTAGGATAAGCTATAATGCTTGTTTCTTACTTTGACTTCGCTCTCACGTTACTAGCAGTCTCTAACTACATTTACATTTCAACCTTTCTATTCACTCTCATTTCTATTTAGAAGGGTCATAACTACGTTTTTGGGACTATCGTCTTGAAAATGGTTAAATCTTTGTCAATGAAAGCATCGATTCTTCATATTCTCATGAAGAGGTGTTAATTCGGCCTCCATATGTGTCTTCTTGCTATAACTTCGAAATTCACCATTAGAAACTCCTATGGGGTTCCAAAAACTAACATAACTCTGGGATAAGCTATAATGCTTGTTTCTTACTTTAACTTGATTCTCCACCTTGGTAGCATGCTTCAACTCTATAACATTCAAAGCCTAACAGAACAGTGGGATAAGCTATAATGCTTGTTTCTTACTTTATCTTGCGTATCCAGCTTAGTAGCATGCTTCAACTACTTTGACACCTAAACAGTTCTATTCAATTTCATTTTTATTTAGAAGGGTCATAACTACGTTTTTGGGACTCTCGTCTTTAAAATGGTCAAATCATTGTCAATGAAAGCATTGATTTCTAATATTCTCATCAATAGGTGTTATTTCGGCCTCCATATGTGTCTTCTTGCTATAACTCTGAAATTCACCATTAGAAACTCCTATGAGATTTCAATAACTAACATAACTCTGGGATAAGCTATAATGCTTGTTTCTTACTTTGACTTGCTTCTCCACCTTGGTAACATGCTTCAACTACTTTGACACCTAAACACTTTTATTCCCTTTCCTTTCTATCTTGAAGGGTTATAACTACGTTTTTGGGACAATTATCTTCGAAATTGTGAAATCTTTGTTTGTGAAAGCATTAATTGTTCATATTTACATCAATAGGTATTGTGTCAGCCTGCATAGGTGTCTCCTTGCTATAACTCCTAAAATTCACCATAAAAAACTCCTATGACAGTCAAAGACCTAATAGAACTGTAGGATAAGCTATAATGCTTGTTTCTTACTTTGACTTGCGTCTCCACGTTACTAGCAGTCTCTAACTACATTTACATTTCAACCTTTCTATTCACTCTCATTTCTATTTAGAAGGGTCATAACTACGTTTTTGGGACTATCGTCTTGAAAATGGTTAAATCTTTGTCAATGAAAGAATCGATTCTTCATATTCTCATGAAGAGGTGTTAATTCGGCCTCCATATGTGTCTTCTTGCTATAACTTCGAAATTCACCATTAGAAACTCCTATGGGGTTCCAAAAACTAACATAACTCTGGGATAAGCTATAATGCTTGTTTCTTACTTTAACTTGATTCTCCACCTTGGTAGCATGCTTCAACTCTATAACATTCAAAGCCTAACAGAACTGTGGGATAAGCTATAATGCTTGTTTCTTACTTTATCTTGCGTATCCAGCTTAGTAGCATGCTTCAACTACTTTGACACCTAAACAGTTCTATTCAATTTCATTTTTATTTAGAAGGGTCATAACTACGTTTTTGGGACTCTCGTCTTTAAAATGGTCAAATCATTGTCAATGAAAGCATTGATTTCTAATATTCTCATCAATAGGTGTTAATTCGGCCTCCATATGTGTCTTCTTGCTATAACTCTGAAATTCACCATTAGAAACTCCTATGAGATTTCAATAACTAACATAACTCTGGGATAAGCTATAATGCTTGTTTCTTACTTTGACTTGCTTCTCCACCTTGGTAACATGCTTCAACTACTTTGACACCTAAACACTTCTATTCCCTCTCATTTCTATCTTGAAGGGTTATAACTACGTTTTTGGGACAATTATCTTCGAAATTGTGAAATCTTTGTTAGTGAAAGCATTGATTGTTCATATTTACATCAATAGGTATTGTGTCAGCCTGCATAGGTGTCTCCTTGCTATAACTCCTAAAATTCACCATAAAAAACTCCTATGACATTCAAAGACCTAATAGAACTGTAGGATAAGCTATAATGCTTGTTTCTTACTTTGACTTGCGTCTCCACGTTACTAGCAGTCTCTAACTATATTTACATTTCAACCTTTCTATTCACTCTTATTTCTATTTAGAAGGGTCATAACTACGTTTTTGGGACTATCGTCTTGAAAATGGTTAAATCTTTGTCAATGAAAGCATCGATTCTTCATATTCTCATGAAGAGGTGTTAATTCGGCCTCCATATGTGTCTTCATGCTATAACTCTGAAATTCACCATTAGAAACTCCTATGAGATTTCAAGAACTAACATAACTCTGGGATAAGCTATAATGCTTGTTTCTTACTTTGACTTGCTTCTCCACCTTGGTAACATGCTTCAACTACTTTGACACCTAAACACTTTTATTCCCTCTCATTTCTATCTTGAAGGGTTATAACTACGTTTTTGGGACAATTATCTTCGAAATTGTGAAATCTTTGTTAGTGAAAGCATTGATTGTTCATATTTACATCAATAGGTATTGTGTCAGCCTGCATAGGTGTCTCCTTGCTATAACTCCTAAAATTCACCATAAAAAACTCCTATGACATTCAAAGACCTAATAGAACTGTAGGATAAGCTATAATGCTTGTTTCTTACTTTGACTTGCGTCTCCACGTTAGTAGCAGTCTCTAACTACATTGACATTTCAACCTTTCTATTCACTCTCATTTCTATTTAGAAGGGTCATAACTACGTTTTTGGGACTATCGTCTTGAAAATGGTTAAATCTTTTTCAATGAAAGCATTGATTCTTCATATTCTCATGAAGAGGTGTTAATTCGGCCTTCATATGTGTCTTCTTGCTATAACTCTGAAATTCACCATTAGAAACTCCTATGATATTCCAAGAACTAACATAACTCTAGGATAAGCTATAATGCTTGTTTCTTACTTTGACTTGCATCTCCACCTTGGTAGCATGCTTCAACTACTTGGAAACCTAAACACTTCTATTCCCTATCATTTCCATCTTGAAGGGTTATAACTACATTTTTGGGACAATTATCTTCGAAATTGTGAAATCTTTGTTAGTGAAAGCATTGATTGTTCGTATTCACATCAATAAGTATTGTGTCAAACGTAGAAGGGTCATAACTACGTTTTTGGGACTATCGTCTTGAAAATGGTTAAATCTTTGTCAATGAAAGCATTGATTTCTAATATTCTCATCAATAGGTGTTAATTCGGCCTCCATATGTGTCTTCTTGCTATAACTCTGAAATTCACCATTAGAAACTCCTATGAGATTTCAAGAACTAACATAACTCTGGGATAAGTTATAATGCTTGTTTTTTACTTTGACTTGCTTCTCCACCTTGGTAGCATGCTTCAACTATTGAGAAAAGGTATTCCATGCAGAAGACTGGGTACTATTCATCTTGGGTACTATTCATCCCGAGACCCAAGATTACTATTTATCCCGAAGTATTGAGGAAAAGCATTCCGTGCAAAAGGCCAGATACTATTCATCCCGGGTACTATTCATCCCGAGTCCCGAGATTACTATTCATCCCGTGAGTCTTTGTCTTCATGTTCCAGTAAGGTCACTATTCATGCTGTAAACTGCTTTTCACTATTGCTGCAGTATATCACTATTGCTACTGCTTTTCACTATTGCTGCAGTTTTTCATTTAGGGCTTCCTTCTTCAACTATAAAAGGAGGAAACCCCTCCCCTTGTAACCTAATCACTATTTGCGCCTCCTTTGGCTTAAAATTGCCCTTTGGGGCTGCTCTCTCTATTGTTCTTGCTTAATCACCTATTCTCCTTAATTATTTACATTCAGCATTAATCTCTTATTCTCTCTTGTTTAATTTGCATAATCTCTCATTCTCCTTTACTTGTTTTATGCATCTATTCTCTTAATTCTCTCATTCTCTTAGTTCATATTTATGCATCAATTCTCACATGGTATCAGAGCAGATGGCGATGAAGAGAAAGGATGGAGGCTTGAAAGAATCATCTCGATGCTTAAAACTGCCTCTCCATTTCAATGGTTTGAAGCTTAGCTCAATGTTTTCTCTTCATTCTTAAGCCCCAGCCTTTTCTCCAAGCCATGTTTATAGATCCTTTATGACAATGAGGGGAAGGAAGTGAGGTGTGGTAAAGAACTACAAGGGAAGAAACGAAATCTGTAAGCTGAAAGCTCCTAGCTGTTGGTCTTTGGATCCATGGTTTGCTGGGCTCAGATTTTTTTTTCTCATCATCTCTAAGCCTCATTTTTCTTCTCTAAGTCATTGTTAGTTATGAATAAGACTCAAAATCGCTTTTTTTGTTTCCTTTTAAAACCTTGGATGAATTTCTAATTCCATTGGAATAGAAAAGTGAAATCCATTGTAATTTTTGATTCAGATTTGCGATTTGGGTGATTCAAGACATGGGAACCACGCTGAATGGTGCTTGATTTCTATAGATCTAATGCACCTAGTGTCGTGGTATATATGTTTGTTTTATTCTGGGTTTGACAATGAAGAGATGAGCTTGGTGGCTGTGGATAATAAACCACAAAAGAGAGAAAGAGATAAGTATGCTACAAGCGCTTAATCCATGGACTCCATGGTTTTGCTGGGCACTTAATCTACTCTCTTTAAACCCCATCTGAAATCTCTAAGTCATCTGTTTAGTGTCTTAAAGCTGTGTTGAAAATCGGTTAAAGGAAGGTGAACCTGGGTTCATTTTGCTCTTATGAGCGTAAATGACCTTGCTGAATCCAAGCTTCCAATTAAAGGGAGGAGAACCTGGGTTCATTCAGCTCTTATGAGTATAAATGACTTTGCTGAATCCAAGCTTCCTTGAGAAAGAGATTTATAGTAAAAGCTTCTTCCTTGTGGAAACAAGCATAAACTGAAATTAAATCATCTTCTCTTCAAAAGCCGAGTTGATTCCAGCTAAAGGAAAGAGAACCCTGGTTTATTATGCCCTTGTGGGTAGAAATGGCCTTGTTGAATCTGATTCTCTTTTGCTGAGAACCATAGTAAAATTTGCTTAACCCTTATGGATTGAAGCGTGTGAAGCTATGATGAATCTGGCTTTAAGGAAAGAGAACCATGTCTCATTTAGCTCTTATGAGTTTACATGAGCATGTTGAATCCAAATTTCCCTTTTAAATCAAAAGAATGAGAACCTTGATGAATCTGTAGCTAGAGTCCTAGAGGAACCTGAATCTTTTTAAATAAGGAGAGGAAACCTTAAGGATACTCATGGCTGTAGAACCTTGCTGAATCCAAGTTCTTTTGATCAAAATCAGACCTTGGACTACTTTCAAAATATTTTAAGTCCTTGGTTCCTTCAATCTTTGTTAGTGAAAGCATTGATTGTTCGTATTCACATCAATAAGTATTGTGTCAAACGTAGAAGGGTCATAACTACGTTTTTGGGACTATCGTCTTGAAAATGGTTAAATCTTTGTCAATGAAAGCATTGATTTCTAATATTCTCATCAATAGGTGTTAATTCGGCCTCCATATGTGTCTTCTTGCTATAACTCTGAAATTCACCATTAGAAACTCCTATGAGATTTCAAGAACTAACATAACTCTGGGATAAGTTATAATGCTTGTTTTTTACTTTGACTTGCTTCTCCACCTTGGTAGCATGCTTCAACTATTGAGAAAAGGCATTCCGTGCAGAAGGCTGGGTACTATTCATCCTGGGTTCTATTCATCCCGAGACCCAAGATTACTATTCATCCCGAAATATTGAGAAAAGGCATTCCGTGCAAAAGGCCAGATACTATTCATCCCGAGTACTATTCATCCCGAGTTCTGAAATTCCTATTCATCCTTTGAGTCTTTGTTTTCATGTTCCAGTAAGGTCACTATTCATGCTGTAAACTGCTTTTCACTATTGCTGCAGTTTATCACTATTGCTACTGCTTTTCACTATTGCTGCAGTTTTTCATTTAGGGCTTCCTCCTTCATATATAAAAGGAGGAAACCCCTCCCCTTGTAACCTAAACACTATTTGCGCCTCCTTTGGCTTAAAATGGCCCTTGGGGGCTGCTCTCTCTATTGTTCTTGCTTAATCACCTATTCTCCTTAATTATTTACATTCAGCATTAATCTCTTATTCTCTCTTGTTTAATTTGCATAATCTCTCATTCTTCTTTACTTGTTTTATGCATCTATTCTCTTAATTCTCTCATTCTCTTATGTCTATTTCCGCATTTAATCTCACATCAACTACTTGGACACCTAAACACTTCTATTCCCTCTCATTTCTATCTTGAAGGGTTATAACTACATTTTTGGGACAATTATCTTCGAAATTGTGAAATCTTTGTTAGTGAAAGCATTGATTGTTCGTATTCACATCAATAAGTATTGTGTCAGCCTGCATAGGTGTCTCCTTGCTACAACTCCCAAAATTCACCATAAGAACCTCCTATGACATTCAAAAACCTAATAGAACTATGGGATAAGCTATAATGCTTGTTTCTTACTTTGTCTTGCGTCTCTACCTTAGTAGCATTCTTTAACTACTTTGACACTTCAACCTATCTACCACTCTCATTTCTATTTAGAAGGGTCATAACTACGTTTTTGGGACTATGGTCTTTAAAATGGTTAAATCTTTGTTAATGAAAGCGTTGATTTCTAATATTCTCATCAATAGGTGTTAATTCGGCCTCCATATGTGTCTTCTTGCTATAACTCTGAAATTCACCATTAGAAAGTACTATGAGATTCCAAGAACTAACATAACTCTGGGATAAGCTATAATCCTTGTTTCTTACTTTGACTTGCTTCTCCACCTTGGTTGCATGCTTCAACTACTTTGACACCTAAATCCTTCTATTCCCTCTCATTTATATCTTGAAGGGTTATAACTATGTTTTTCGGACAATCATCATGGAAATGGTCAAATCTTTGTCAATGAAAGCATTGATTCTTCATATTCACATTATAGGTGTTGTGTCAGCCTCCATTGGTGTCTCTTTGCTATAACTCGCAATTTTACAATAAGAAACTCCGAGGAGATTGAAAGACCTAACAGAACTATGGGATAAGCTATAATGCTTGTTTCTTACTTTCTCTTGCGTGTCCGCCTGTAGTATACTTCAACCTTTCTATTCACTCTCATTTCTATCTTGAAGGGTCATAATGTCGTTTTTGGGACTCTTATCTTGAAAATGGTTAAAGCTTTGTCCATGAAAGCATTTATTCTTCATATTCACATCCATATATGTTGTTTTAGCCTCCATATGTTTCTTCTTGCTACAACTCCCAAATTTACCATTAGAAACTCGTATGAGATTTAAAGACTTAACAGAAATGTGAGATAAGCTATAAGGCTTGTTTCTTACAATGTCTTGCGTCCCCACCTTAGTAGCATGCTTCAACTACTTTGACAGTTCAACCTTTCTATTCACTCTCATTTCTATCTTAAAGGGTCATAACACCGTCTTTGGAACTATTATCTTGAAAATGGTCAAATATTTGTCCATAAAATCATTGATTCTTCATATTCACATCAATATGTGTTGGGTCAGCTGGCATAGGTGTCTTCTTGCTACAACTCCTAAAATTCACCATAAAAAACTCCTATGACATTCAAAGACCTAATAGAACTGTGGGATAAGCTAAAATGCTTGTTTCTTACTTTGGGATAAGCTAAGCAGTCTTTAACTACATTGACATTTCAACCTTTCTATGTACTCTCATTTTATATTTAGAAGGGTCATAACTACGTTTTTGGGACTATCGTCTTGAAAATGGTTAAATCTTTGTCAATGAAAGAATTGATTCTTCATATTCTCATGAAGAGGTGTTAATTCGGCCTCTATATGTGTCTTCTTGCTATAACTCTGAAATTCACAACTAGAAACTACTATGAGATTCCAAGAACTAACATAACTCTAGGATAAGCTATAATGCTTGTTTCTTACTTTGACTTGCATCTCCACCTTGGTAGCATGCTTTCACTACTTGGACACCTAAACACTTCTATTCCCTCTCATTTATAACTTGAAGGGTTATAACTACGTTTTTGGGACAATCATCTTCGAAATTGTGAAATCTTTGTTAGTGAAAGCATTGATTGTTCGTATTCACATCAATAAGTATTGTGTTAGCCTGCATAGGTGTCTCCTTGCTACAACTCCCAAAATTCACCATAAAAAACTCCTATGACATTCAGAAACCTAATAGAACTGTGGGATAAGCTACAATGCTTGCTTCTTACTTTGTCTTGCATCTCCACCTTAGTAGCATTCTTTAACTACTTTGCCACTTCAACCTGTCTATTCTCTCTCATTTCTATTTAGAAGGGTCATAATCATATTCTCATCAATAGGTTTTAATTCGGCCTCCATATGTGTCTTCTTGCTATAACTCTGAAATTCACCATTAGAAACTCCTATGAGAATCCAAGAACTAACATAACTCTAGGATAAGCTATGATGCTTGTTTCTTACTTTAAATGCTTTTCCACGTTGGTAGCATGCTTAACCTACTTTGACACCTAAACACTTATATTCCCTCTCATTTCTATCTTGAAGGGTTATAACTATGTTTTTGGGACAATAATCTTGGAAATGATCAAATCTTTGTTAGTGAAAGAATTGATGGTTTATATTTACATCAATAGGTATTGTGTCAGCCGGCATAGGTGTCGCCTTGCTACAACTCCTAAAATTCACCATAAAAAACTCCTATGACATTCAAAGACCTAATAGAACTGTGGAATAAACTATAATGCTTGTTTCTTACTTTGTCTTGCGTCTCCACGTTAGTAGCAGTCTCTAACTGCATTGACATTTCAACCTTTCTATTCACTCTCATTTCTATTTAGAAGGGTCATAACTACGTTTTTGGGACTATCGTCTTGAAAATGGTTAAATCTTTGTGAATGAAAGCATTGATTCTTCATATTCTCATGAAAATGTGTTAATTCGGCCTCCATATGTGTCTTCTTGCTATAATTCTGAAATTCAACATTAGAAACTCCTATGAGATTCCAAGAACTAACATAACTCTAGAATAAGCTATAATGCTTGTTTCTTACTTTGACTTGCATCTCCACCTTTGTAGCATGCTTCAACTACTTGGACACCTAAACACTTCTATTCCCTCTCATTTATATCTTGAAGGGTTATAACTACATTTTTGGGACAATCATCTTCGAAATTGTGAAATCTTTGTTAGTGAAAGCATTGATTGTTCGTATTCACATCAATAAGTATTGTGTCAGCCTGCATAGGTGTCTCCTTGCTACAACTATCAAAATTCACCATTAGAAACTCCTATGACATTCAAAGACCTAATAGAACTGTGGGATAAGCTATAATGCTTGTATCTTGCTTTGTATTGCGTCTCCACCTTAGTAGCATTCTTTAACTACTTTGACACTTCATCCTTTCTATTCACTCTCATTTCTATTTAGAAAGGTCATAACTACGTTTTTGAGATAATCGTCTTGAAAATGGTTAAACCTGTCCATGAAAGTATTGATTCTTCATATTCACATCCATATATGTTGTTTTAGCCTCTATATGTTTCTTCTTGCTACAACTCCCAAATTTACCATTAGAAACTCGTATGACATTTAAAGACCTAACAGAAATGTGAGATAAGCTATAATGTTACTTGGTCTTGCATCCCCACCTTAGTAGCATGCTTCAACTACTTTGACTGTTCAACCTTTCTATTCACTCTCATTTCTATCTTGAAGGGTCATAATATTGAGAAAAGGCATTCCGTGAAGAAGACCGGGTACTATTCATCTCGGGTACTATTCATCCCGAGACCCGAGATTACTATTCATCCCGTGAATCTATTGAGAAAAGGCATTCCACGAAGAAGATAGAATACTATTCATCTCGGGTACTATTCATCCCGAGACACGAGATTACTATTCATCCCGTCTTTGTAAGCTGCGGTTTCATTATTGTTGCAGTTTTTTATTTAGGGCTTCCTCCTTCAACTATAAAAAGGAGGAAACCCTCCCCTTGTAACCTAATCATAATTTGCGCCTCCTTTGGCTTAAAATGGCCCTTAGGGCTGCTCTCTCTATTGTTCTTGCTTAATCACCTATTCTCCTTAATTATTTACATTCAGCATTAATCTCTTATTCTCTCTTGTTTAATTTGCATAATCTCTCATTCTCCTTTACTTGTTTTATGCATCTATTCTCTTAATTCTCTCATTCTCTTAGTTCATATTTATGCATCAATTCTCACATGGTATCAGAGCAGATGGCGATGAAGAGAAAGGATGGAGGCTTGAAAGAATCATCTGATGCTTAAAACTGCCTCTCCATTTCAATGGTTTAGGCTTAGCTCAATGTTTTCTCTTCATTCTTAAGCCCCAGCCTTTTCTCCAAGCCATGTTTATAGATCCTTTATGACAATGAGGGGAAGGAAGTGAGGTGTGGTAAAGAACTACAAGGGAAGAAACGAAATCTGTAAGCTGAAAGCTCCTAGCTGTTGGTCTTTGGATCCATGGTTTGCTGGGCTCAGATTTTTTTTTCTCATCATCTCTAAGCCTCATTTTTCTTCTCTAAGTCATTGTTAGTTATGAATAAGACTCAAAATCGCTTTTTTTGTTTCCTTTTAAAACCTTGGATGAATTTCTAGTTCCATTGGAATAGAAAAGTGAAATCCATTGTAATTTTTGATTCAGATTTGCGATTTGGGTGATTCAAGACATGGGAACCACGCTGAATGGTGCTTGATTTCTATAGATCTAATGCACCTAGTGTCGTGGTATATATGTTTGTTTTATTCTGGGTTTGACAATGAAGAGATGAGCTTGGTGGCTGTGGATAATAAACCACAAAAGAGAGAAAGAGATAAGTATGCCTAAAGCGCTTAATCCATGGACTCCATGGTTTTGCTAAGGGCACTTAATCTACTCTCTTTAAACCCCATCTGAAATCTCTAAGTCATCTGTTTAGTGTCTTAAAGCTGTGTTGAAAATCGGTTAAAGGAAGGTGAACCTGGGTTCATTTTGCTCTTATGAGCGTAAATGACCTTGCTGAATCCAAGCTTCCAATTAAAGGGAGGAGAACCTGGGTTCATTCAGCTCTTATGAGTATAAATGACTTTGCTGAATCCAAGCTTCCTTGAGAAAGAGATTTATAGTAAAAGCTTCTTCCTTGTGGAAACAAGCATAAACTGAAATTAAATCATCTTCTCTTCAAAAGCCGAGTTGATTCCAGCTAAAGGAAAGAGAACCCTGGTTTATTATGCCCTTGTGGGTAGAAATGGCCTTGTTGAATCTGATTCCTCTTTTGCTGAGAACCATAGTAAAATTTGCTTAACCCTTATGGATTGAAGCGTGTGAAGCTATGATGAATCTGGCTTTAAGGAAAGAGAACCATGTCTCATTTAGCTCTTATGAGTTTACATGAGCATGTTGAATCCAAATTTCCCTTTTAAATCAAAAGAATGAGAACCTTGATGAATCTGTAGCTAGAGTCCTAGAGGAACCTGAATCTTTTTAAATAAGGAGAGGAAACCTTAAGGATACTCATGGCTGTAGAACCTTGCTGAATCCAAGTTCTTTTGATCAAAATCAGACCTTGGACTACTTTCAAAATATTTTAAGTCCTTGGTTCCTTCAATCTTTAAATTATTTTTCATTTCTATTCCTTGAATTTAAAACCTTGGACCGCTTCTAAGCATTAAAGTCCCTGGTTCATGATTTTGCTCCCTAAGGTGAAATGGTCCGTATTAAAATTCCTTGTGAGTTTAAAATACACCTAAGATCATTTTTCACCCGAGTTAAATCATGACTAGCTGCTTTAAAGCACTGAAGTCCATGATTGTTTTCAAAAGATGAACATTGATCTGGGAAAATATTTTTATGTGAAGTATTTCCAAATAAATCATTGTTCATCCCTTGTTTTCAAATGAAAAGATGAATCTTAGTCTGCTTTCTTTCTTATGCATGTGAAACAAAATATGGCTTTGGTACATCTCAGTTTTGCTAAGGATAAAATTTTGGTCCGAGTTTTATATCTTAATGATTTGAAAATTCCTAAGACCATAATTAAATCCAAGCTCTCATAAGAGAGTAAATAGTCTTTATGGTGAAGAACCATAAAGAGGAAATTTTTTTTTCTACTAACCCTTGTGTATGCATAGGTAAAAGTGTATAAATCACAAGAAGAAAATGCATGAAGATCACATTGATCAATCCAATTCATGACTAATGGGGCACTATCTGAGTTATCAACCCAAAGGGAGTACACTTGAACTTGTCATTAATTTGAATATCTTTGAGTCTTGTGAATTATTTCTCTTATTTCTTTAATATGCAAACCCAATTTGTTTTACCTTCTTAAACCCCCCATGGCAATTACTTACTGAATTTAAGTCCTCTATGAAGGGTTTAAACAAGGAAAGCCGGGATTATTCTTGGTGAGAGAAGTGTTAATGAAGAAGGGGACACATCGAGAAGAAATAGAGTAAAGAAGTCCTTGGAGCTTACATATTCATAAGATGGATAAAGAACGGTGTTACTCAAGAAATGTTGAGAAGAAGATCCACTTAAGGTGTTCCCAAAATCATTACAAGAAGACCGACTCACCATACTTGTTTACCGGATCATAAACCACAAGGGAAAACTCTCTAAACTCTTGCTTATTCCATCATACTTAGTGTTACAATTTGTTTTCGTCTTGATATCATTAAATTCATTTCTCTTATGTGTTACTCTATATTTTATCTAAGCTTCTTAAAATCCCACGGCCATTCCTTTAAAATTTTGTATCTCATGATGAAGGTACAAAGGAGTAAGTGCCGTGACTATTCTCCCAAGAAGTTTAGAGACAAAGAAAAGGATCACATGAGAAGAAATGAAGTAAAGAAGCGGTTGGTTCATTAGAAGTGTCCTATTCGATGAAAGGCTTCCAATGCTCTGCTTGTGACGATATTTGGACACAAGGGAACTACAAGAGTTAGTGTTCGTTTGGGACCAGTATGAAGTGTTTCTTGGTTATGGTTTGCGAATTGTGTTTGGTTTACCGAAAAGTGGTCTGTCTGGTGAAAAGTGAAGATTTTCAAACCAAGGGCTAAGGAACAAGGGGGAGTTTTTCCTCTCCGTGTCACAAGCTTGATCAGATGGATACATTGATGCATGATCAAGCTTGAGGGGGAGTATGTGAGCACTATAGAGGAAAGGCGAGTGTATTTATGAAGCGTGTGTTTATGAAGTGTGGTCAAGATGGCAAGGCATGATGCGTTTGGGAAGGTTCTGATCGAAGCAAGTCAGGGAGTAACCAAGCACTTCGAGGCATACCGTATGGAGAAACGAAGGCTACCTTAAAAGAGGAGACCGGGAAACGCATATGAGGAGCCAAGCTAAACAAAGGGAGGAAAGAAAAAATGCCAAGTCATGAGACCAGCTAGATGAAGCACATGAAAACATCCATACCTTAAAAACCACGTCCTTGAAGAGCAAGTGAAAAGCAAGCTAAAGCAAGAGATCGGACAAGAAGCGGAAGCTAGAGAGACGAAGAAAGAAGCATAGGAAAGTCGGCGTGGCTCAAAGCTATCTTTATGAAGATCGAGGTACTTAAAGTCTTCACGCTACACTCTTATCCTTGATCATATCCCCTACTCATAGGCGTTATGCTCTTTTCCTCATCATAGATTTTTTTCCCAAGTGGTTTTTTCTATGATGAGGTTTTTACCGAGGTAACGCCTATGTAGGTCCAAGCTTAGTCTTTGTTCACCGACGGCTAAGCTTGAGGGGGAGTATTGAGAAAAGGCATTCCGTGAAGAAGACCGGGTACTATTCATCTCGGGTACTATTCATCCCGAGACCCGAGATTACTATTCATCCCGTGAATCTATTGAGAAAAGGCATTCCACGAAGAAGATAGAATACTATTCATCTCGGGTACTATTCATCCCGAGACACGAGATTACTATTCATCCCGTGCTGTAAGCTGCGGTTTCATTATTGCTGCAGTTTTTTTATTTAGGGCTTCCTCCTTCAACTATAAAAGGAGGAAACCCCTCCCCTCGTAACCTAATCATTATTTGCGCCTCCTTTGGCTTAAAATGGCCCTTAGGGGCTGCTCTCTCTATTGTTCTTGCTTAATCACCTATTCTCCTTAGTTATTTACATTCAGCATTAATCTCTTATTCTCTCTTGTTTAATTTGCATAATCTCTCATTCTCCTTTACTTGTTTTATGCATCTATTCTCTTAATTCTCTCATTCTCTTAGTTCATATTTCTGCATCAATTCTCACACATAACACCGTCTTTGAAACTATTATCTTGAAAATTGTCAAATCTTTGTCCATAAAAGCATTGATTCTTCATATTCACATCAATATGTGTTGTTTTAGTTTCCATATATTTCTTGTTGCTACAACTATCAAAATTCACCATTCGAAACTCCTATGACATCCAAAGACCTAATAGAACCGTGGGATAAGCTATAATGCTTGTTTCTTGCTTTGTCTTGCATGTCCACCTTAGTAGCATTCTTTAACTACTTTGACACTTCAACCTTTCTATTCACTCTCATTTCTATTTAGAAGGGTCATAAGTACGTTTTTGAGATAATCGCCTTGAAAATGGTTAAATCTTTGTCAGTGAAAGCATTGATTCTTTTTATTCTTATCAATAGGTGTTTAATTTGGCCTCCATATGTGTCTTCTTGCTAGAACTCTGAAATTCACCATTAGAAACTCCTATGAGATTTCAAAAACTAACATAACTCTGGGATAAGCTATATTGCTTGTTTTTTACTTAGACTTGCGTCTCCACCTTGGTAGCATGCTTTAACTACTTTGACACCTAAACACTTCTATTTACTCTCATTTCGATCTTGAAGGGTCATAACTACATTTTTTGAACAACTATCTTGAAAATGGTCAAATGTTTGTTAGTGAAAGCATAGATTCTTTATATTCACATTAATAGGTGTTGTGTCAGCCTCCATTGGTGTCTCTTTGCTACAACTCGCAATTTTACAATAAGAAACACCTAAGAGATTCAAAGACCTAATAGAACTGTGGGATAAGCTATAATGCTTGTTTCTTACTTTGTCTTGCATGTCCGCCTGCAGCATACTTAACAACTTTGATACTACAACCTTTTTATTCACTCTCATTTCTATCTTGAAGGGTCATAATGTCGTTTTTGGGACTCTTATCTTAAAAATGGTTAAATCTTTGTCCATGAAAGTATTGATTCTTCATATTCACATCCATATATGTTGTTTTAGCCTCTATATGTTTCTTCTTGCTACAACTCCCAAATTTACCATTAGAAACTCGTATGACATTTAAAGACCTAACAGAAATGTGAGATAAGCTATAATTCTTGTTTCTTACTTGGTCTTGCGTCCCCACCTTAGTAGCATGCTTCAACTACTTTGACTGTTCAACCTTTCTATTCACTCTCATTTCTATCTTGAAGGGTCATAACACCGTCTTTGAAACTATTATCTTGAAAATGGTCAAATCTTTGTACATAAAAGCATTGATTCTTCATATTCACATCAATATGTGTTGTTTTAGCCTCCATATATTTCTTGTTGCTACAATTATCAAAATTCACCATTAGAAACTCCTATGACATTCAAAGACCTAATAAACTGTGGGATAAGCTATAATGCTTGTTTCTAGCTTTATCTTGCGTCTCCACCTTAGTAGCATTCTTTAACTACTTTGACACTTCAACCTTTCTATTCACTCTCATTTCTATTTAGAAGGGTCATAACTACGTTTTTGAGATAATCATCTTGAAAATGGTTAAATCTTTGTCAATGAAAGCATTGATTCTTCTTATTCTTATCAATAGGTGTTAATTCGGCCTCCATATGTGTCTTCTTGCTAGAACTCTGAAATTCACCATTAGAAACTCCTATGAGATTCCAAGAACTAACATAACTCTGGGATAAGCTATATTGCTTGTTTTTTACTTAGACTTGCGTCTCCACCTTGGTAGCATGCTTTAACTACTTTGACACCTAAACACTTCTATTTACTCTCATTTCGATCTTGAAGGGTCATAACTACATTTTTTGAACAACTATCTTGAAAATGGTCAAATGTTTGTTAGTGAAAGCATAGATTCTTTATATTCACATTAATAGGTGTTGTGTCATCCTCCATTGGTGTCTCTTTGCTACAACTCGCAATTTTACAATAAGAAACACCTAAGAGATTCAAAGACCTAATAGAACTGTGGGATAAGCTATAATGCTTGTTTCTTACTTTGTCTTGCGTGTCCGCCTGCAGCATACTTAACAACTTTGATACTACAACCTTTTTATTCACTCTCATTTCTATCTTGAAGGGTCATAATGTCGTTTTTGGGACTCTTATCTTAAAAATGGTTAAATCTTTGTCCATAAAAGTATTGATTCTTCATATTCACATCCATATATGTTGTTTTAGCCTCTATATGTTTCTTCTTGCTACAACTCCCAAATTTACCATTAGAAACTCGTATGACATTTAAAGACCTAACAGAAATGTGAGATAAGCTATAATGCTTGTTTCTTACTTGGTCTTGCGTCCCCACCTTAGTAGCATCCTTCAACTACTTTGACTGTTTAACCTTTCTATTCACTCTCATTTCTATCTTGAAGGGTCATAACACCGTCTTTGAAACTATTATCTTGAAAATGGTCAAATCTTTGTACATAAAAGCATTGATTCTTCATATTCACATCAATATGTGTTGTTTTAGCCTCCATATATTTCTTGTTGCTACAACTATCAAAATTCACCATTAGAAACTCCTATGACATTCAAAGACCTAATAAACTGTGGGATAAGCTATAATGCTTGTTTCTAGCTTTATCTTGCGTCTCCACCTTAGTAGCATTCTTTAACTACTTTGACACTTCAACCTTTCTATTCACTCTCATTTCTATTTAGAAGGGTCATAACTACGTTTTTGAGATAATCGTCTTGAAAATGGTTAAATCTTTGTCAATGAAAGCATTGATTCTTCTTATTCTTATCAATAGGTGTTAATTCGGCCTCCATATGTGTCTTCTTGCTAGAACTCTGAAATTAACCATTAGAAACTCCTATAAGATTCCAAGAACTAACATAACTCTGGGATAAGCTATATTGCTTGTTTTTTACTTAGACTTGCATCTCCACCTTGGTAGCATGCTTTAACTACTTTGACACCTAAACACTTCTATTTACTCTCATTTCGATCTTGAAGGGTCATAACTACATTTTTTGAACAACTATCTTGAAAATGGTCAAATGTTTGTTAGTGAAAGCATAGATTCTTTATATTCACATTAATAGGTGTTGTGTCAGCCTCCATTGGTGTCTCTTTGCTACAATTCGCAATTTTACAATAAGAAACACCTAAGAGATTCAAAGACCTAATAGAACTGTGGGATAAGCTATAATGCTTGTTTCTTACTTTGTCTTGCGTGTCCGCCTGCAGCATACTTCAACTACTTTGATACTTCAACCTTTTTATTCACTCTTATTTCTATCTTGAAGGGTCATAATGTCGTTTTTGGGACTCTTATCTTAAAAATGGTTAAATCTTTGTCCATGAAACTATTGATTCTTCATATTCACATCCATATATGTTGTTTTAGCCTCTATATGTTTCTTCTTGCTACAACTCCCAAATTTACCATTAGAAACTCGTATGACATTTAAAGACCTAACAGAAATGTGAGATAAGCTATAATGCTTGTTTCTTACTTGGTCTTGCGTGAGATTTTAAAGAGATTAGATGAAAAAATTAGGACAGAGATTAGATGAATTAGAGAGAATGAAAGCCACAGCCATTTTCTTCTTATAAGCCTAAGGAGGCGTCCATATTGTGTTAAATAACAAGAGAAAAAGGGTTTCCTCCTTTTATAGAAGAAGGAGGATGCCCTAGATAAAAAAAACAACTGCAGCAAAAGTGAAACCGCAGCTTACAGCACGGATGAATAGTAATCTCGGGTCTCGGGATAAATAGTACCCGAGATGAATAGTACCCGATCTTCTACACGGAATGCCTTTTCTTAATAGATTCACGGGATGAATAGTAATCTCGGGTCTCGGGATGAATAGTACCCGAGATGAATAGTACCCGGCCATCTTCACGGAATGCCTTTTCTCAATACTCCCCCTCAAGCTTAGCCGTCGGTTAACAAAGACTAAGCTTGGACCTACATAGGCGTTACCTCGGTAAAAACCTCATCATAGAAAAAACCACTTGGGAAAAAATCTATGATGAGGAAAAGAGCATAACGTCTATGAGTAGGGGATATGATCAAGGGTGAGTTGGATCCACAAGCCCTAGTTTGCTGTAGATGTGTTTGCAAACCTTAAGACTCACAGCTTTGGTGAAGATGTCTGCTAGTTGATCTTCACTTCTTGTAAAGCATGGTAGTGTGACTCCTTCTTTGATCTTCTCTCGAACTTTGTGGCAGTCAACTTCTATGTGCTTGGTCCTCTCGTGAAACACAGAGTTGCTGGCAATGTGTATAGCAGCTTGATTGTCACAATGCATGGTGATGGGTCTTGTGGTTTCAATGCCTAGATCTCTGAGTAGTGCCTTAAGCCAAATGAGTTCTTCCGTGAGCTTCCTCATTGCTCTATACTCGGATTCAAAGCACTTGAACATGACACTACCTTCTCTAGACTTCCATGTCACCAAATTCCCTCCAATGAATGTGCAATATCCAGTGGTTGACTTCCTATCATTCGTGTCACCAGCGTAGTCTGCATCACAATAACCAACAATCTCGGCATTCTCATTCTTTCCCATCCATATGCCTTGTCCTGGACTCCCTTTTAGATATCTGAGTATCCTCTCCACCATGTTCCAATGGTATACTGTGGGGTTTTGCATGTATTGACTCACCTGATTCACAGCAAAACATAAGTCAGGTCTTGTTAAAGTTAGATAGAAAAGCTTACCCACTAGTCTTCGGTATTGGAGAGGATCAGCATATGGTTTGTCTAATGGATCTTCTTCTTTGAGCTCCTTTCCCTTTTTCTCCCCCTTTCGCTTGACCTTGTAGCCATCTGCAAGAGGAGTTTTGGCTGGCTTTGCTCCTATTTTACCTGTCTCATTCAGCAAGTCAAGAGTATATTTCCTTTGTGATAAAAATAAGCCCTCCGAAGAGCGACATACTTCAATCCCTAGGAAATATTTTAGTTCTCCAAGATCTTTGATATCAAATACAGTTTTAAGATAGGTTTTCGTTTCGAGAATACCTTCCTTATCATTGCCGGAAATGATAAGGTCATCCACGTAGACCAATACTACAACGATTCCTCGTGGACTTTGGACTGTGAACAATGTGTGATCAGCTTCAGATCTCTTGAACCCTTTCGCTTCGAGAGTACAGCTCAGTTTGTGGTACCAAGCTCTTGGAGATTGCTTTAGTCCATAGATGGCTTTTCTAAGCCGCAGAACCTTTCCCGGAGCAATGGAGTCTTCAAGGCCTGGTGGTGGAGTCATGTACACTTCTTCTTCAAGTTCTCCTTGCAAGAACGCATTCTTCACATCCATTTGCCATAACTCCCAATCCAGATTTGTAGCCAATGAGAGAACAACTCTAACTGTATGCAGCTTGGCGACTGGAGCAAACGTTTCTGTATAATCATCTCCATAAGTCTGTGTGAATCCTCTTGCAACAAATCTCGCTTTGTACCTCTCAACATCTCCATTGCTCAAATACTTGATAGTGAAAAGCCACCGTGAACTAATAGCCTTTTTTCCCAAAGGTAGGTCGGCTTTATCCCATGTATGATTCCTTTCCATAGCCCCAACCTCATTATCCACTGCTCCCAGCCATTCGTTACTCCTTTGTTCAGATAACTCTGTGGAATCCATTGAGCATCAATTTTTCCAAGGAAGGCTTGATGAGCAGTTGGTAACAGGTCAAGCGAACACACAGCTTGTATAGGATGCGCCACAGCTTGGTTATTGAAATAGACTTTAGTGACCTTCCAATGTTCGGGTCCAAACCTCTGTCTAGTGCTTCTCCGAAGAGGAGGTGGTGGTGGAGGAGGAGGAGTTTCTGCTTCATGTCTAACCTCATCATGGTGATCCTCTTGAACCACATCTTCAGTCATACCATCCTCATCTTGATCTTGGTCTTGTTCCATGTCAAGTGGCTTTGGTTCCGGCTGAGTGTGCTCAGTGGTATCAGTTTCTTCCAGGGGGTTTGGAGCAGCATGTATATTCCCAAGCTCAGAATTGGGTTGATCTTCTGTAGTCTCCACTCCTTGTTGGTTGGTTTCGACATTATCAGAGTGTTCTTCTCTCCGAGGAGGAGGATTCCCAAGATGACTAAGGAGATGTTCGAGACTAGCGGCTCTATCTGATGGTGATCTTGCCAAATCTTTCAAACTCCCCCAATCCTTCTTATCGTAATACCCTTGGTGCTCAATGAATTTGACATCTCTTGATACAATTGTTCTGTTCTTTGAGAAATCATAGCACTTGTAGCCCTTTTGAGTAGTAGAGTAGCCTAGGAACATGCATTTTGTGCTCTTAGCTTCAAGCTTGTCCCTCAGTTCACCTGGTCTCAGTACAAAACAAATGCAACCAAACACTCGTAAGTGATCAATAGAAGGTTTGGTTCGGTTCAATACCTCAAATGGCGCTTAAATCAGTTAGGATCCTTGTTGGTATCCTATTTATCGGTAACAAGCCGCCATGACAAGCATCACTCCAGAATCTCCTTGGGACATTGGTGTTAAACATCATGGATCTTGCAACTTCCATAAGATGTCTATTCTTCCTCTCAGCTACACCATTTTGTTGAGGTGTATATGGGCAGCTAGTTTGGTGTATGATCCCATGTTTTGCTAAGTGATCTTTGAACTTGTGACTAGTGTATTCCCCACCATTATCAGACCTGAATACCTTGATCTTGGCATTAAACTGGTTAGTAACATATGATTGAAAATTAACAAATGCATCATATACTCTATCCTTAGATGCAAGCAATGTGACCCATGTATATTTTGATTTCTCATCAATAAATGTAACATAGTATTTATTATTGTCTCTAGATAAACATGGGGCAGTCCAAACATCTGAATGCACAAGATCAAAACATTTTTCATAGATAGTTGAAGACTTAGGAAAAACAGTTTTACAATGCTTTCCTAGAATACATGCTTCACAGTTCATATGATTAAAGACAACATGGGGTAACATAATTTCTAAAGCCCTAGCATGAGGGTGACCAAGTCTATCATGCCACAGTTTATTTGGGCTAACAGCATAACACGATTGACAAGAAAGAGAAGTAGATTTTGTTGCTGGAGAATCCTCAAAAACATATAAGTCACCGTTAGTGTTCCTTCTCCCAGAACTTTTCCACTCTCAATATCCTGAAAATGAAAGCTATTAGGACCAAATATAGCATAGCAGTTAAGATCATTTGTAGCTCTTTTTACTGAGACAAGATTAGAGGTGAACTCGGGCATAAAGAACGCTTTAGAGTTCTTATCACAAAGTTTTAAATCACCTACTCCTCTTATGGAGATCCTATCACCATTTGCAATTATCACATTTCCATTAATAGGTTTAACATTATTAATGAGGTTAGGGTTACTAATCATATGATGAGAAGCCCCAGAATCAATAATCAATGTTTTATTTTGTGATTTAGGTAAAGAAGCAAAGTGAGTGATACCGGATTCTTTATTGGTAAGGGCAGCAATGGACTTGATAAGAGCTTCAAGGTCCGACTTCCTAACAACATCATTGGAGTAGGCAACCATAGCCAGTTCATCTCCTTGTCTAGATGGTCCAGCCTGAGCTTGCTCAGTTGAGGTTTCTTGAGAGTAGTTCGCTTGAACCTTGAACTTTGCTGGCTTAAGATGTGGATGTAGTATCCAACATTTGTCCTTGATATGGCCTCTCTTCTTGCAGTGATCACACACAAGAATCTTCCTATCTTCAGACTTGAAAGTAACTTTATGTGCCATGACCATTTCCCCTTTGCCACTGAAGAGACCTACTGAGCCTTGTTCACGTTGGATTTGAGAGCACACCTCATCTAAGCTTGGTAACTTCTCAGCTCTAAGGATGTGCTTGATGAGATCATTGTAAGCCGGGTTCAATGTGAGAAGCAAACCAAAGACCCTATCTTGTTCACCCCTTTCCTTGAGAGTACTTGGATCTACCGAGAAAGGTCTTAGCATCTCGAGTTCAGCCCATAGTGATCTGAATTTTCCAAAGTGTTTTGTGAAGTCAAGATCTTCTTGGCTAAGATTGTTGATAGCTTTCTTGACTTCAAACACTCGAGAAAGATTGGAGACATTTCCATAGACATTCTTTAGTGTGTCCCATAGCTCCTTTGCCGTCTCACAATAAGAATAAGCTTTAAGTATTGCAGCTTAAAGTGAGTTTTGAAGTAGTCCAAGAACCCCCTGATCTTCTTGAAACCATTTGCCATCTTCAGAACTTGGATCTCCACTGATCTCTTTTCCATCTTCATTTGTGATTACTTTCTTATCTTGGGTTTCAATGTGATTCCAAAGACCACGACCACACAGATTTGTCTTGGTGGTTCTAGCCCAGAGCAAGTAGTTCACACCTTTGAGAGTAACTGGTATAGGAACAGATTTTGAAGAATCCATGCTTCAGAGTTTCTTACAGCCAATGCACCCACAAATTTCCAGATTGATCCTAACTTTGCTAATAAATCAAAAATTCTGTTGGTGTCACTGTTGCTACAGTACCTCCGAAATCTGTAAAAACCAGAAGAGATCTGCAGATCTGTAGAGGGCAGCAATGGAGATTAAAAGAACAGAGATGGAACAGAGATCTGCTAAGATCAACAAGTGTTAACAAGGAGAACAAACAATTTTAGGGTTTCAGAACTTGAGAACAAAAATGGCTGAGCAAGAACAGAATAGTAACTGGGGAGAAATCAAGAGAATAGCTAGAACTGATTGAAAACAAACAGAGAATCAGTAACCTGCTCTGATACCATGAGATTTTAAAGAGATTAGATGGAGAAATTAGGACAGAGATTAGATGAATTAGAGAGAATGAAAGCCACAGCCATTTTCTTCTTATAAGCCTAAGGAGGCGTCCATATTGTGTTAAATAACAAGAGAAAAAGGGTTTCCTCCTTTTATAGAAGAAGGAGGATGCCCTAGATAAAAAAAAAAACTGCAGCAAAAGTGAAACCGCAGCTTACAGCACGGATGAATAGTAATCTCGGGTCTCGGGATAAATAGTACCCGAGATGAATAGTACCCGATCTTCTACACGGAATGCCTTTTCTTAATAGATTCATGGGATGAATAGTAATCTCGGGTCTCGGGATGAATAGTACCCGAGATGAATAGTACTCGGCCATCTTCACGGAATGCCTTTTCTCAATATTGCGTCCCCACATTAGTAGCATGCTTCAACTACTTTGACAGTTTAACCTTTCTATTCACTCTCATTTCTGTCTTGAAGGGTCATCACACCGTCTTTGAAACTATTATCTTGAAAATGGTCAAATATTTGTCCATAAAAGCATTGATTCTTCATATTCATATCAATATGTGTTGTTTTAGCCTCCATATATTTCTTGTTGCTACAACTCCCAAAATTCACCATTAGAAACTCCTATGACATTCAAAGACGTAATAGAACTATGGGATAAGCTATAATGCTTGTTTTTTCTTTGTCTTGCGTCTCCACCTTACTAGCATTCTTTAACTACTTTGACACTACAACCTTTCTATTCACTCTCATTTCTATTTAGAAGGGTCATAACTACATTTTTGAGATAATCGTCTTGAAAATGGTTAAATCTTTGTCAATGAAAGCATTGATTCTTCATATTCTTATCAATAGGTGTTAATTCGGCCTCGATATGTGTCTTCTTGCTAGAACTCTGAAATTCACCATTAGAAACTCCTATGAGATTCCAAGAACGAACATAACTCTGGGATAAGCTATATTGCTTGTTTCTTACTTAGACTTGCTTCTCCACCTTGGTAACATGCTTTAACTACTTTGACACCTAAACACTTCTATTTACTCTCATTTCTATCTTGAAGGGTCATAACTACATTTTTGGAACAACTATCTTGAAAATGGTCAAATGTTTGTTAGTGAAAGCATTGATTCTTCATATTCACATTAATAGGTGTTGTGTCAGCCACCATTGGTGTCTCTTTGCTACAACTCGCAATTTACAATAAGAAACTCCTAAGAGATTCAAAGACCTAATAGAACTATGGGATAAGCTATAATGCTTGTTTCTTACTTTGTCTTGCGTGTCCGCCTGTAGCATACTTCAACTACTTTGACCTTTTTATTCACTCTCATTTCTATCTTGAAGGGTCATAATGTCGTTTTTGGGACTCTTATCTTGAAAATGGTTAAATCTTTGTCCATGAAAGCATTGATTCTTCATATTCACATCCATATATGTTGTTTTGGCCACCAAATGTTTCTTCTAGCTACAACTCCCAAATTTACCATTAGAAACTCGTATGACATTTAACGACCTAACAGAAATGTGAAATAAGCTATAATGCTTGTTTCTTACTTGGTCTTTCATCCCCACCTTAGTAGCATGCTTCAACTACTTTGACTGTTCAACCTTTCTATTCACTCTCATTTCTATCTTGAAGGGTCATAACACCGTCTTTGAAACTATTATCTTGAAAATGGTCAAATCTTTGTCCATAAAAGCATTGATTCTTCATATTCACATCAATATGTGTTGTTTTAGCCTCCATATATTTCTTGTTGCTACAACTATCAAAATTCACCATTAGAAACTCCTATGACATCCAAAGACCTAATAGAACTGTGGGATAAGCTATAATGCTTGTTTCTTGCTTTGTCTTGCGTCTCCACCTTAGTAGCATTCTTTAACTACTTTGACACTTCAACCTTTCTATTCACTCTCATTTCTATTTAGAAGGGTCATAATTACATTTTTGAGATAATCGTCTTGAAAATGGTTAAATCTTTGTCAATGAAAGCATTGATTCTTCATATTCTTATCAATAGGTGTTAATTCGGCCTCCATATGTGTCTTCTTGCTAAAACTCTGAAATTCACCATTAGAAACTCCTATGAGATTCCAAGAACTAACATAACACTGGGATAAGCTATATTGCTTATTTCTTACTTAGACTTGCATCTCCACCTTGGTAGCATGCTTTAACTAGTTTGACACCTAAACACTTCTAATTACTCTCATTTCTATCATGAAGAGTCATAACTACATTTTTGGAACAACTATCTTGAAAATGGTCAAATGTTTGTTAGTGAAAGCATTGATTCTTCATATTCACATTAATAGGTGTTGTGTCAGCCTCCATTGGTTTCTCTTTGCTACAACTCACAATTTTACAATAAGAAACACCTAAGAGATTCAAAGACCTAATAGAACTGTGGGATAAGCTATAATGCTTGTTTCTTACTTTGTCTTGCGTGTCCGCCTGCAGCATACTTCAACTACTTTGATACTTCAACCTTTTTATTCACTCTCATTTCTATCTTGAAGGGTCATAATGTCGTTTTTGGGATTCTTATCTTAAAAATGGTTAAATCTTTGTCCATGAAAGTATTGATTCTTCATATTCACATCCATGTATGTTGTTTTAGCCTCTATATGTTTCTTCTTGCTACAACCCCCAAATTTACCATTAGAAACTCGTATGACATTTAAAGACCTAACAGAAATGTGAGATAAGCTATAATTCTTGTTTCTTACTTGGTCTTGCGTCCCCACCTTAGTAGCATGCTTCAACTACTTTGACTGTTCAACCTTTCTATTCACTCTCATTTCTATCTTGAAGGGTCATAACACCGTCTTTGAAACTATTATCTTGAAAATGGTCAAATCTTTGTCCATAAAAGCATTGATTCTTCATATTCACATCAATATGTGTTGTTTTAGCCTCCATATATTTCTTGTTGCTACAACTATCAAAATTCACCATTAGAAACTCCTATGACATTCAAAGACCTAATAAACTGTGGGATAAGCTATAATGCTTGTTTCTAGCTTTGTCTTGCGTCTTCACCTTAGTAGCATTCTTTAACTACTTTGACACTTCAACCTTTCTATTCACTCTCATTTCTATTTAGAAGGGTCATAACTACGTTTTTGAGATAATCGTCTTGAAAATGGTTAAATCTTTGTCAATGAAAGCATTGATTCTTCTTATTCTTATCAATAGGTGTTAATTCGGCCTCCATATGTGTCTTCTTGCTAGAATTCTGAAATTCACCATTAGAAACTCCTATGAGATTCTAAGAACTAACATAACTCTGGGATAAGCTATATTGCTTATTTCTTACTTAGACTTGCGTCTCCACCTTGGTAGCATGCTTTAACTACTTTGACACCTAAACACTTCTTTTTACTCTCATTTCTATCTTGAAGGGTCATAACTACATTTTTGGAACAACTATCTTGAAAATGGTCAAATGTTTGTTTGTGAAAGCATTGATTCTTCATATTCACATTAATAGGTGTTGTGTCAGCCTCCATTGGTGTCTCTTTGCTATAACTCGCAATTTTACAATAAGAAACTCCTAAGAGATTCAAAGACCTAACAAAACTGTGGGATAAGTTATAATGCTTGTTTCTTACTTTGTCTTGCTTCCGCCTGTAGCATACTTCAACTACTTTGACATTTTTATTCACTCTCATTTCTATCTTGAAGGGTCATAATGTCGTTTTTGGGACTCTTATCTTGGAAATGGTTAAATCTTTGTCCATGAAAGCATTGATTCTTGCATATTCACATCCATATATGTTGTTTTAGCCACCAAATGTTTCTTCTTGCTACAACTCCCAAATTTACCATTAGAAACTCGTATGACATTTAAAGACCTAACAAAAATGTGAGATAAGCTATAATGCTTGTTTCTTACTTGGTCTTCCATCCCCACCTTAGTAGCATGCTTCAACTACTTTGACTGTTCAACCTTTCTATTCACTCTCATTGCTATCTTGAAGGGTCATAACACCGTCTTTGAAACTATTATCTTGAAAATGGTCAAATCTTTGTCCATAAAAGCATTGATTCTTTATATTCTGATGTGATCCTCCCAAGGATTCGACACTTTCGAGTTGTGGAAATGGATAGATGGATAGATGATGGATCGAATGGTCACACAAGAGTTGCGGAAGGCTCTTGATATACCTCAATGTCTCCTAGGATATGACACACCTAGACAAGACAAGGTTTGATTGCTGGATATTACACACCAAGCAATCGAAAGTTCTAAAAGAACAAAAGAGATTCACTCTAAAATATGTTGAAAAGAAAGTTGATTCATTATTTGTGATAGTCTAGGCGTGCTTATATAGCACAAGGAAGTAGAAAATATCTAAACACACTTAAATGCTGAAAATAAACTAAAATTACTAAAAATACTAAAAATGCTTGAAAATATCTCTTCCTTCTTCAGCTTCCACGAAATTAAGTCTTTATTTGGGCCAAGAAAACTTTTGTGGGCTTTGGATAGGTTCTCTCATGGACTTGATGAATAAGTGATCCAATTTGCCTCATTAAAACCTTCCTTTGGAAAAACCCATTGGGAAAAACCCAAAGGCTAGGAAAAAGAGTACAAATGGATCACCCTCTTTGTTAATCCATTTGAGAAGGTGTTGCCATCAGCATATTCTGATATCCAATGTACTTTGTGAAATCCTTAGATGCTTGATGATTGCGCACTTGAGTGAGAAGTCCATGGATTGAATTCTGAAGTGCCTTGGCTCTTGCTCTTGTCATAGGTCCACTTGGTATAACCAATAAATCCTCAACTCCATGTATGCTCTCCTCAGGTTCATGCTGCATTTGATTATTCTCCATGATCACATCATCCCCCTCTTCTTGAAAAGGATTTGACCTCAAATCATGTTCATCTGCAACAAAGGGAATTAAGTCAGCAACATTAAAACTAGAACTCACTTTGTACTTACCTTGTAGATCAAGTTGGTAAGCATTGTCACTGATCCTCTTTGTGACTCGGAATGGTCCATCAATTCTTGGTTTTAGTTTGGACTTCCTTTCAGCTGGAAAT